>JAVQJD010059367.1:0-30619 GCA_036023655.1 Nannoperca australis
CAGCAGCTGGGTCGAGTGCTCCGACAGGTATCTCCTAATCTTCCGAATGTTGTAGAGGGTGAATCTACAGGATCGAGAGACTGCAGCAATGTGGTCGGAGAGGGTGAGCTTGTTGTCGAGTTGAAGAAGAGTTAGGCTATGGGCTGGGAAACAAATGACTAGTTTGGGTTGTAGATAGCGCCACCATATGGCTATTTATGAAGCTCATAACACCTGTGAGGCAGTGAGGCACAGAAGCTAAATTTGTCCTTTGGATTCTTTGACTCTACATTCATCTTCCAGACCACATCCATTTACACCATCTTGATTTTTGACACACTGACAAAGACAAAGGTACGGATACACGATGGTGTGAGTTAAGACCATATGTGTTCAAGTTTTATTTTTAGCAATCTAGTGTCAGCCAAATATAAAATATTTGGATGAGCCCAAAAAATGGTTTAACGACCCCCTCCTCCTTAAAAAAAAAGCTCTAATTTGAATAATAATTTGGGTTATGTTTTTTTCCATACCAAATACAAACTAGACACAAGATGTCGCCTGCTTTACTGTTTACTCAGTGTACGTGCACTGGACACATTTGTGTAAGTTGCATATTGGACCATGACCATTCCATGCAAGCTTGGATGTCACAAAATAATGCTCATACGTACACGTTATCCTATATGTGCAGATTTTCTTAGGTTAGTTTTTAGCCAACTGTGGCATTATAGCAGCATGACGCCGTCTGAATCTTGGTACAAAGGCCTAATATTCCCAGACACGTCTCACGACACAAAATTCATAGCTGCCATCAGCCAATCAGCATGACAAATTTCTAAGCATTTTCTATTAATATAATAATAAATTTAAAGGGTTGTGAAGCCTTGGCAGAGGCATGCACTCTTTGAGTGCTTTATAATTCACTTTGTATCTGTTGTCTCATCCATCAAGCATCGCTTCTCAGTTCTTTGAGTGATGTATGTTCTGCAAGATAGTGTGTGTTCAAAAAAACTGAAAACCTTCAAATCAAATAACTTGAGACGAAGGAAGAAACAGAAAGTTTCAGGAAGGAAGAGAAGCAGAACCGCAGGAGCAGAAAGACTGAAACACAGTACTTGAGACAATTCACCCACTCCAAGCAAATTCCTCTCGAAATGAGTATAACCAATGGCAGTCAAGACTCACTTGACACTGTGCGTGGAATGAGCCTTTACTAGAAAGTTTACTCTGCTGCTTCCTAATTGTAATTCCATAGTAAAGCACCCCTAGCTATGTAAATAAGTGGTGGGGCTGGCATCTGGGGGACGCAGGAGAAGGGGAGAGTGAGGAGAGGAGAGGGGGAGAGGTAGCGCACAGAGCCCTTCAGCAGGAGAAAGCCTCGGTAAGCAGTGGGGTAATCACTGAACCAGGCCAAAACTTTAATTAGTTTGAGGAAGGAGGGGAAAAAAATCAATGCACTTTACAGCTTCCTCTCCTCCCCTCTCTCGCTCTCCTTCTTTCACATATTCTCTCTCACACACACAAGCTCTAACCTCTCTATCTCTCTCGTCTTAGCCCTGTGCTCCAGTTACCTCTCTCTGTCTTTATCCATCTCGCCCCTTATGCCGCCACCATCTCCTCCTCCTCGTGCTCCGTCTCTCCCTCTCGCTGTCCTTAACCTCATCCATCTCATGAAAACTGCATAATGGAATTAGGCTCAGATACCGCATTGTGACCCAGGCACAGTGAGAAAAGGATACGTCGGAAATGACACAAAATCTCTGACTCACTCTCATTTAACAGAATATGTACGGGCTGCTACTTGCACGGGCTAAGGAGGGTAAAATGTGATTGATGCCATTAACATGCTGTTGCAAAACTGACCAGCTTCTAAATACGTCACTTAATTAAGATGCGTGCATGGTGGGAGTCAATGAAATGTGTGACTTCAAACATTACCCGCCTCACTGACAAAATAAGAGAAAAAACACACCACTCCACACTGGGGTAAACAAGATGAATAAAACAAGTGGGCAGGATGTAAACATTGTCTGATGTTTACCTCTGCTGCACCACAGCAGAACCACACACACAGACACACAATCATACAAGTACCCCAAACCTCACTTACACATGTACAGACATACGGTACACTCAGGGGCCACGATACACGCACGCACTTATGCATAAACACATGAACATGTACGGACAAAGTGAACCAAGCACACAGAAAAAATATATATCAAACACACACACACACACACACCCACACAGTCGTTCAGAGTGTGGAACAAGCCTGTTGAGTGGCAGTTAGCACCTATTCTGCAGCCATGGCAACCAGCTCCATGGCGATAGATAGTGCAGCCAAGTGGGTCAGAGTCTGTAAGTGTGATAACCTTGTATAGATCACCTTCAAGCCAAATATATTACACATGCACCCTTCAGTGTCTCTACCAGTTGCATCTTTTCGTCCGGACGGTAACTATCAGGATATCTGTAACCTCTATTTCCTCTGAGAGGAAAAGCCTGGTGAAAGACAAGGCTCTTATCTACCCATTCAACTAATGATCAAAACTGTGAAAAGCGGTCTGATGCCATTTCAAAGCTCTTTTAGTTCAATGAAATGACACGTCCACAAGGAATTCAGCTTACTTTCAGGAAACCGTAGGAAGGCTGGTTAACTGCAGGGGAGATAATGAAAGCATCCCAATGATTGAATCAATTTTTCATAATGTCACAGCTTTTTGTTTGTCAAAATCTACCCTTTTCACACTGCCATGAGAAGTGTTCACAGACTTCAATGGTCCCACTTATTCTTTATGTAATTGCCCTTCAGTTCTTGTACGGTTCTGCTTGGCTGGTGTGAGGAGTCAACAGCTGCATAACAACTCATCAGTTTCACTCAGGAATGGACAAAACATCAGGTGGTTATTCAGTGGAGAAAAAAAATAGGATTTTGCCACCTCCTATAGCACATAGCGTATTCTGTCATATATTCACAAAGCTTTGTTTGAATACTACAGCCACCATCCGACCAAGACCTTTAATTCCTGCAACTCTCAATAGGGCAGTGCATAATAAATCAATAACGCACTCTTTCAAAATGAAAACAAAGAGGGCTAGTCACTAAGCCCCGAATCCCCTGTGATGTTGAAGCACTCTGAATACCTGGCAAGTTAAATCAAATGTCCAGTAAGTTCTTCCTTTACTGGAAAGCATTTCAAACACAAGCTTTATTAAATTGGTTTGGCCTAACAACCCTCTGAGGTGGATAAGAGACAGTGTGCGAGAGCATGAGTAATAAACAGGAAGGCTGCAGCATGAGCCATGTTCTGAACTCTGACAACAGACAGAACTTTATGGCCAGACTGTCAAAATGAGTGTCCAACGGTGCAACACATAGTCATATCCGCCCAAACAGTGTGAATGTGCCAACACTCCCACAGAGGCATTCGCACACACACACATATACAAGGTGAATAAGCTTGCAAGAACACAACCAGTGCATTTGCTTCCACCTAATCACAAACACGGCCATGCAGTCACACATTATGTACTCTATAACTATAAAAACCGGCTGCATGTGTACTCACACTCAGCCTTGGCACAGACCAGGCTGGCTGAGGGGTAACTGAACGAGCGCAAGATGGCTTCTATGGCCAGGCTCAGGTCCTCGTTGCTAGGGTACAGAGTGACAGAGGCAAAGCGCAGGTACGGCAAGCGGGGAGTTTCCTCTGGACCAATCTTTACATGAGGGATCTGACAGAAGGAGAGAGGAGAGGAGAGCAGAGAGACACATTAAGGGAGGCAAGAAAAGCGAATGTGTCATGATTAACTCCAAACACACTCAATAGGAACAACTGTGAATAAAGAAGATCCATTAGAGACACTACAGGGTGAAAAGAAAGATAAGAAAGATGGCAGAAGCAGAAAGACCTGAGGATAAAAGGCTACGGGAAGAAAGGAAAGGACAGAAAAGTGTTGGAAGAAGAGGATGATGGTTAATTATATGAGAAGAAATTCGAGGGATGGAAAAAAAATCACTAGATAAATTCGTCATGTGTATCGGAGTAAAAGAGGTGTGGTATGTCTGTATGCACACACACGACACAGAGGCACACAGGACTCCACATATTTCTGTGTTTATCTTCCACACTCACCTCTTTCTCTCCACATATATGACTGACAGTAGAGCCAGAGGCGGGGCTGGAGGCGGGACCTATCACAGAGACGACGCCTTTGGGTAGAATCTGACACACTGAAAGGAAGAAAGAAAAATAAACACTGAATATGCAGACACACACCTTTCCTCTGCTTCGTGTTGACGGCAGCACAGAGTTGGCATACAGCAGGAGCTGCAGCCAGGGGAAAGAGAAAAACTCAGAGGATGCATTATGATTTCAGTTTAACCACTGATTCTATTGTGACAGCACAATCTGACTACAGCAGGGTAGGCCGGAGGTTTCCTGCTGCTATTATTCACTGTTTAGACAGCCCCTTTTAATGATTTGAATGAATTTTAAGACATTTTACTAATTATATCTCTGGCACCAGTATTATACTAACAGATTGTTGGTCGTCCTTCAATTAAAAAATGCCGGTTTGAATGATTATTCTTTTTTGCAGGAGGACATTGATGTGGGATAAACAGTTTTACAAATTTGCTCTATTACAATAACTACTATTCAGTATACAGTCAGTTCAAGCATGGATTTCACTGTTCAAAACCCCCAAGTGACAACAAATGTCTCCATTATATTATTATATCAAATTCCTATGTGAAGAAATGATGTCTATATCGTTTTTCAGTACAATGTTTACCTTTATTTTCCGTTTTCAACTGAGTTTTCTGTCAGCTTGTGAAACAATGTTAATCTCCCACGTCAAAATCCGACGATCTTTTTATTGTTTCATGAACAAGCCATGTAATTAATAAAGTTTTAGATCAAAATGCCACACACTCCTGCTCCTCTATGTTTGAGTTTTCTTTTGCACATGTTTGAAATATCTCCACTTTGTTGAGTAAACACATAAATTATTAAAAGTATATGTCTGTCTTATACTCTACTTGAGTAATTGACAAAACAATGAAAAGAAACAAAAAAATGCTTAGAGGAATAGTTTGGGAAATACGCTTATTCGCTTTAATGCATGTACGATAAATATGAAGCTACGCTAAGCTAGGCTAACTTGCTGCAGTCTGTAGTTTTGTGTTTAGCGTGCAGATATATAGAATGCTAATAATATCTTCTCATCTAACTCTCGGCAAGAAAGAAAATGTGTGTATTTCCCAAAATGTCATTGGCCATCCATAACAGACAGAAGTTTCACCATGTTATGCACTCAGGGGCTTCATCCTTTAGCATATAGAAATACTTTGAATGTTTTTGTATCTTTTGGATGTGCAGTGAATTCATTTTAATTGACTTTTTTTTTCATCTAAAAAGTACTTTCACAGATACAGCACAAAGTAGTCTGGTGACTCAACTGTGTTATTCAGATAGTCATAACGCTCTTTTCTTGCTGGTATGTTTGGTTGGTATTTTAATTCATCCCAATTAGTCCTCCTCAGTCCCTGCAACTGTCTGTGTGTGTGGGTGTGGGTGTGCATGTGTGAGCGTATATGCCCACACTGTACCCATGTGTGAATGCGTCTGCAGAGAGGGATGTGTGTGCATGCTTGTGTAAAGGCCTGTGTGTGCTGGTGTGTGCGATTGGGTGCGTGCAGGCGTGCCTCAGACAGCCGTAGCTGTAAGATGATGAGCTCTCTGATCCAGAGACCAAAAAACGCTGCGAGCAAACAAGCCTGTCTCCTGCCCATCGGTCAAGGACACACACACACACACACACACACACGCACACACACACAAACACACCCACACATACATACAGACACATACACATACACACATGCCCACAACTCAAGCATGCACATGTGTACACAACCCTTCTCAAGCACACATAGACATTTTGCCAGTAGCTTGTGGCAGGGTCAGCGACCTATTAGAATAAGAGCAGGGAGTCTCTGTCTCCTCAGTGACTGGATTCAGCAGTTTTTCTGTCTTTATTGACTCCAAATATTGTGCTTTAACTCTGTATATCAATACACATTTCATGGAGGGGCCTCTGTGCTGTGGTGCTGCTTTCTGTTGGCCTGCACCGCTGATCTGTATTAGTATTTGATAGTTTGTTTTTGTCATGGTCTGCACAGTCGACAGTGCCAGCTGTTACTGGAGGGCACTGGCCCACTGTTTTTAATGAGACAGGCTTAGTGGCCCATTACTGATCTCCAATGACATGTAAACTAATCAGCACAAGCCCTTACTGGTTACTAATCACATTAAAGTGGTGGTGTTTTAATCATTATTGTCATCATTTGAGATTTTAGCTCAGAAAAAAATGTAAGCTTTTATAAAAATGCCATTATCTTTTATGAAATATATCAGCGCCCTTCTTAAGTGTTTTGGGATGAAACCTTCTGTATTCAGGAGACTACTGTTCTTTTTTTACTTTGTACTGGTAATATAAATATTCATGTTCCATAATACTAATATTATCTACTGGTGTTTTTAGTGGTCACATTTTGCATGTGCTAATTAGACACTATGCGCAATTGGACGGATTTTATCACTCTCCGATGGCTTGTGTGAATCTGCTCTACTGGTCTTCTTTGGTGTGCATCGACTCCACTCACTGGTGTCAGTAGTGTCGTACTGGGAGTCTTTTTGCAGCTCGTATATGTCCACCTCCACACGGGCTCGGGACGGACCCTCCATCACGCTGTTGATGTTCTCCCTGGCCAGGGCCAGCGCCAGCCGCTCCCCACGCCCACACACAGACTGGTCATCCAGGATTGCCGCTAGAGAGGCAAAGAGGGAAGGAGATATAAGTGAGGCAGAGGAGAGAAGGACAGAGTATGAAGATGGAGAACAGTGAAGGGGAAGAAGGTGAGGAGAGGAGAAAGAAAAAGAGATGAGGGGGAGTAGAGGTGGAAGATCCATGCTCATATGTGTGGGTGAGAATGTGTGTTGGGAAGAAGATTGGGGCTGACAGAAGGATCACAACCACTGATTGATGAAATAATTAAAGGGTTTGACCGTGTTCAAATAAGTGACAGAAACAGTATCAGGAATGAAAGAAATAGTTTGACATTTTGGGAAATGTGCTTATTCACTTTCTTGCAGAGTTGAGATAATCGATACCACTCTAGCAGACAGAGCCAGGCTAGCTGTATCCCCCTGCTTCTAATCTTTCTGCTAAGCTAAGTTAACCACCTATTGGCTGTAGCTTCGTATTAAGCAGAAATTAGAGTGATATTGATCTTCTCATCTAACTGTCAAAATGACAAAATACTCCTTTAAAGATGGGAGCATTCTTACTGATAATATCTAAAAACTCAATCCAATAAGATTTTAACTGATATGATTGGTTCGGCTTGTGCCTGCAGTTACCATATGTTGTCATGGTTTTCAAAAAGGTTCCCCATGACATATTACATCATTTGATATGATCTGGCCTCTGTGTACTTGAGACGTTTTGATCAAACAGAAATCTTGAGTGCTTACAGAAAATGTGAATTTCTAATATTTGGTACCGTGCAGGTATTCTCACCCCTAGACCCAGAAGATCCACTGATATTTAAAACATTAAAAAGTAGAGTATCGACAGCTCTTCCTGCTCCTAACGAAGACTGTATCTGCCACTCCTTAGATGTTGAAACATTTTACTGTATAGGGACAGTTTGGACACCAACAGGTATATTACTAGTGCTAATCTGGCTGATAGAAATGCCGGTGTAGAATCCAGGTGTAGTAGGGATGGAGGGAGGGCTTGCCACTCACCCATGCGGACGGAGGAGAGCAACGGGGCCTGACTGAGGGAGCGTGGCGGCATGGTGACTAGCAGGAAGGAGAGGAAGTGTATTGACAGCAGCAGTGCTGGCAGAGCCGGCATCTTCTACTGCTCCTCATGGAGAAAGGTCTGCTGGCTGCCTGTACCACCACCTGCAGGAGCGGAGGACATATAAATTATCATTCTCAAGATGTCTCTCTTTAAATTGTCATTCTTTGGCTTATCTTCAGTTTGCTCCATGTAATGAGAGCAGCTGTAATTTGACAGCACATACAAGAGACTTTCATTCTCAGCTATGAAGATGTTCACTGTCATATCACAGAGGCAGCACAGTCCCATGCACACAGCCTGTCTAAGAAAAATACAGTAGTCACATCTTTATTCATGTCTCCTGTGGTAAGTCTGCCGTTTAGAAGCGACAGGACTCATAGACAGGATCTCCAGGGGTTCAAAGACAACACACATACACAACAACACACAACAACTGACCGCAGATTCACTCATACACATCTACACTGTACATACACATGCATACATATATAAAAACAAACCAATACACAGTCACTGACAAAACAAACAGAAACAAACAGAGAGACTCAGAAGTACAAAGACAACTGCCTTGAATACACGCACAATCATATACTATACACCCACACACACGCCTGTACCCACTTACATGATTTACATAACATAACCATAACCCCCACCTCTAAACAGACACACAAACACAGAAAAAAAAGCACACAGCGAGAGCTCAGCTGAGCTCCACTGGTGCTCAGCAGCCCTCTCCAGGAGTGACAAAGCTTTGCTCTGACTGACAAAATGACATGGGCGGAGGTGGTGGGGGGTGAAGACAGAGGAGAGATGAAGGAGTGTTGTGTGACAGACACGCAGGGAGGCTGAGAGAGGGGTGGTGTTGGTGATGGTGGTGGCGAAGGTGGTGGGGGCTGCTGATGTTTCAAACGTCTGGTTCACCGGTCTGAGACAGGTCTGACGGACAGCTGAAAGAGTCAGTTCATGGCCTTCAATTGACCCTTGCAGCTGTAAACAAGGGGGGTGCTGGAGCGGTAGAAGGCTGACCTTTGACCCTGACAAGTGCATGAGGAGCTGGAAATGAGTTGGCATTGTGCGTTTGTGCATACACTATGTGTACATCAAAGAGGCATATGATGTGGATTGTTGTTCACTGTGTTGAACTAACATCTCTCCTGCCCCCATCCTTTAGTTTTTTTTCCCTTTGAGATCTTTTTGTCTTTTTTTTTCACCTTTCCAACACTTTAGCTTTGATGTTTAAAACACATCAAAAAAAATCTGCAACCCTGTGCTTTGAATCCTTCTTTGCATCTCACAAACCAACCATACTACCATTTTTCTTCCTTTTGCACTCTATGCAAGTACCTTTCTTCCTGTCAAGCTTTACATGTCTCTAATGTGTCGTGTCACAGGGTGGGCAAGCATGTGCGTGAACATGTTTATAATACTAATAGCATGCGCCATACTGTGCAGATGGCTGTGTTGCTCTCATTATGGTTACTTTTCCCACACATTGTTTTCAATAAATCATTCTAGCACAGTATGTCACATTAAAGGTTGCAATAAATAATCATTGCATCAAAAAGTGAAAAGTTCTACACTGCTGTCGTATTTGTGTGCATGTGTATAACGCTGTACACATACAACAGAGAGAGTTTTGCAACAGCTGATTATTCTGACCACACAGTGATATCACACTGCGAGTGTTGTGCTGCACACTACTCCATTTTGCAAGCTGTTACTACTGTATTCTGTTTGCTCCCCAACACCAGTGGTCTCTTTCTCAATTTACTCTCCACCAAAGTGTGTGTAAGGTGTCCAGACCTGTGTGTTTATTCCAGGACATGCTTGGGCATGCGCTCACCTTGTGCGAGTGTGATGGCGTATTGATCGAGCCCAGCTGAAGTGGCGAGCCCTCAGGTGCAGTCAATCAAAACAATGGGGAACCTATCATGGGAGCACTGCATCTCACAGGAGCCATCTGATTGGCTATTACCAAGAAGCAGATTGCCATGATGACAAATAAGATCCTAACTGAGGCTATGCCTTCATCAATGATGGGATGGAACCGGTGCTATTTCATTGTTATTGAGAGCTATTGACAGCATTAGACAGGGAAAATTACAGAATCTATACTCTGAGGAGAAGAAGAGGGAGGAAGGGAGATGGAAAGCTGTGACAGAAGTAAGGACAACGAGAGAGAAAAAAAGGCAGAGGGAATGGGCTGGGCACAAAAGGGGAATAAAAGAACAAAATTGAATACAGAGAGAAGAGATTGGAAAGTGTTTCTGCAGAAAGAGAGACGTAGAGCATGATAGAGGTAGAAAGACAGGAGAGCAGTGAAGGAGAATAACAAAGTACATTTACTCAAGTGCTGTGTTTGTGTGTGTTGTTTTAAGGTGCTTGTACTGTACTTGAGTATTTTTCATTATGTTATGTTAATTTATACGTTCACTGCATTTGAGATGGAAATCGTGTAGTTTTTATTACAATACATTTATTTGACAGCTGCTAGTCACTTTGCAGAAATAAGAGGAGCCTAAATATATGATCACATAAAATGATGCATTCTTATAGATTAGGCTCCCAAAAGTTCATTAAATGAAATTAGCTCCACCACATCTAGCTGCAACATAAAAATTGTGCTTGTTACAGTAATTTATCAATAACTATAATCCAATAGATATAATAAAACATATCGGGGACTTTCTGTACTGCTGCACGGCCCCGTCATTACTTCAGCAGTCAAAGCCTGTTTATCACAGTGTGTTACGCTTTATCACTAATGACACATTTTGTACTCATCACTGCACACTGTATCACAAATTTACTGCCAAGAAGGAATAATCTTCTCATGATATTCATCTATAAAGCTCTACTGCTAAAGCTTCTAAACTACCTCACGTCTCTCTGCAACTTCATTTAGATCTTGTACCTACAGTACAGTACATAATCCAATAACTACATAAACTTAGATATCCCATATGTACAGTATGTACTAACCTAAATTCACCATTTACATGGAATGCAAATTGCGGACAAGCTAGATTCTCTTTCTGCCCTTTAAGATTTTAAAACTTCGCTATCCAATGTATTTTAACATTGATTGTTTGTTGTTTCACTTTAAATGTGTTGTTACTGTATGCAAGTTGAGTGGTTACATGACTATTATTGTTTCATTAAAAGACCCTCTTACTGAGACTACCGAAGTAAAGGTAAAATTAATATAGTTAAAATATAACTCTTAAAAAGGACCATTTTGCTTGTGTACTTCAGTTAAAGTTGAATGCAGGACTTTTGTTACAGAGTATTTTTACATTGTGGCTTTAGTGATTTCACTTCTTCTACCTCTGTGGGAGAGTGAAAGAAAGCAAGTAGCTATAATGTGGTAATAGATGGTGGAAGGCGTCAGAGAGAAAGAGAGAGCAAACGCTGAGATACTACCACCGTGTTTAATCCGCAAGGACTGTGTGTCTGGCTGCTCTACGTGCTCTGTTGCTGTAGTAGTACATGAGTCCCTGTAGCAGTTGGATGTCATTCTGCAGGGAGCTTGAGCGGCGAGAGGCCCGAGCATGAGCCAGACTAGTCAGAGTTGTAGAGAAAACACTGCTTCTAGCCCCCCTCGCTTGCTTTCATTCTGCACCCTGCTGTAAGTCACCCCGCATGCTGGCACCACTGAGATATACACAAAAGCAAAAATACATAAATATCCTGCCTTGCTGTGTGAGTGTGTGTGTGTGTGTGTGTGTGCTTGTGTGCACGCAGGAGAGAGTATGAGAGAGAGAGAGAGAGAATGGAGAGTGAGAGAGGGGACATTCATCCCAGTTGGAGATTTAGCTGTTTGGTGCGAGCATTCATCCTAGTGTGTGCATGAAGGCATATGCATATTTGTGTGTGTTTGCTGTCTTGTTTGTGTGTGTGTGTGTGTGTGTGTGTGTGTGTGTGTGCTGGAGACTTGGCGGCTTTCTTATAGTGTCTGCAGTGCCTATTATGAAAGAGAAAACCGTAAAATCAGAGATCTTAATTATCTAGAGAGAGTGCGAGGGAGACGGGAAGGAGGGGAGAAGCAAAAGGATCGCCAGAGAGGGATGGATGGAGGGAGGGAGGGGGCAGATATGGAGAAAATAAGAAAACGAGGGAACGCTATCTCGCCTCACACCCCCAGGCAGTTGAGGAGAGGATGAACGGAGACTAAGGCAGAGGAAGCAGGATGAGCGATAGCAGGGGAGGAGTGGAAGAAGAGAGGGATGCAGAGAAAGACAAAAAGAACTCAGATGGAGAAAAGCCGCTTGAGGGGGGGTGGGGGTGGTGTGGAGAAGGGGAGGAGGAGAGTGTTGGTGGGGGGGCTGGCGAATCATTTGTTTTTCCCCTCCTGCCTTATTGTATGACACACGAAAATCTGACAGTTATCATAATGGAGGGATGAATCATTCCCGTAATTGAATTTGCAAGTGGAACGGCTTCAGTGGCTGTGGATTTGAGAAGACTGTACCGCCAGCCATTACGGGACAGAAGTGTTATTTTGCTCTTTCTTCTCACAATTAATAGTCATTGTTGACTAGAGACGGGCTGCTGCAGACAGCTGGGCTCCTGTCCCTGAATGAGCACAGTCAGGCCACTTCCGAGCATTTGTTAACCCCCAGACAATACAGATGAGCTGGGAGGTCGGTTTGGTGTTTGTGTGTGCGTGTGAGCAGTGACAGTGAGAGTGGAAAAATACCAAGGACCTTTCGCTCACCCCTATTGGCTTTTTGTAGGATTAAGTGTTTAGTACTTTGTGTCTGTGTCTAATATCAAAGCAGCGGCACATGTTCTTGGTCACATTGACTCAGCATTTTCCCTTTCACACTTTCCACCCCTCCTCTCCTCTTACATGTACCTCTCTACTCTCACCATCTCTGCCTTTCTCTTGGATCGTACCTTTGTCCTCTTCTGTAAACCACCGTCTCTCTCTTCCTATTATCCTTTTTGGTTCCGTATTTCCGGGAGGTTTTTTTCTTTGTGTGTGTATTTTGATCCTCACATTTCTTTCTTATTTCCCAGTGTTACAGGCTTTTGAGAGAGAGACTACCTTGAAGGTGAGGTTCAACATTTCAAGCAAATATGATTTATTCATGCGGTGTCGCCTACCAGGACGCTTGTACGTATATCTTAAATTAGATTTGAGTGCAGAGTGTTGGGTAAAAGGTTACATTAGCTTGCCCATGTGGAATAAGAAACAATAACATGAGCAGCTATAGTGAACAATGCAAGTCAATGCAGCGGTGGAGCAATAAACACACCCTTGTGAAGCTTATAGTTTTGCTTGTTTTGAAAAAGAGTTCCTCTCACTCTACTTTGCGGAAAACAATCTGCCGCTGTAATGCAATCTCATAAAGAAACATTACAAACTGCAGCCTTAGAAATTTGTTAAACACCTCTCAGACCAAGAGGCGCTGGTCCCCACGCTACACCCAGTGACAACATTTTTTAACAGCCATAGCAAATCATGCCTTCTACATGGTAAATTTAACGCAACTAAAACCCTTAATTGAAGGTTAGGTTAGACGAGAGATTGGAAAGGCTGTGGTTACAGTTTTTAAAAAGCAAACGTTAAATGTTGTATCGACAGAACTATGAACTCCTGCAGCCCGCTTTGCGACATAAAAGGGCACAATACTTCCCGCATTGTCACTGGCACCGAACACTGAATGGCCAGAATGGACTAAACATGCAGCACAGAATCCTCCAGGATGAACAGCAATACTCGGCTGCTCAGACAGAGTTACTTTTCTTTAGCAGTGATTTTTTATAAGCAGTGATGAAGCGATTTGCCGACCAGCAGACAATGAATCAACAGATTGATCACTCATTAAATGTTTAAATCAATTTATGAAGCACAAATGTAAAAGGAAAAAAAAGTGCATATTTAAGTTTATGACAATTTATAGAATGATAATGAAAAGAGCATATTAACTCCAAACTAGTAGAAGTAGAAGTAATGTTGTGATTGCACTCTTTCTTGCTAGCCTACTTATAAGCTTCACAACATTTATTACGTGACTGTCAAATTGTAGATTGCATCAGGTGTTCATGTTATTGTGTCCGACCCAAGTAACTCCAGTCTCTAGCTTTCTGTCTCGCTGCTACTCTCACCCACTTCCTATATGTTTTCACCTTGTCCTCCCTCAGCGGGACTGCAGACACTTTGATCTCTCATTTTCAGCCTCTCTACCCGCTCCTCTCTCTCTCCCTCTCTCTCTCTCCATCTTCCCCCACTTCTGTATCGCTTCTCACTCAGCCTCTATCTATTTTGTCTCTCTTCCTCAGGAACACTCCCTTGCCTCTTTACTGACCTTTCTCTTTCTCCCTCTCTCTCTCTCTCTCTCTCTCTCTCTCTCTCTCCACTCTCCCTATCTTAGCTCTCAGCGGTCTCTTCAATCTCAACAGTACACTTTCTCTGTTACAGTGGACCCCCCCCACCCCACTCCCCCCTTTCTGTTCACTGGACATGGATAAATTCTTCCCAGTGTTCTCCTTGACAAAGAGGCCCTCAGTCAGTGACACCGCCTGCTTGGGGAACCACCGTGCTCCTGTGACACTGTCACATCCGAGTATGTCACGCACAAACATACACACATAGAAACACACAGGCAACCCCTCGCTGCACACACACACACACACACAACAACTCTCGAGGAAGGTTCAAAGAACGTCGTGTGTGTGTGTGTGTGTGCTTGCGTGTCTTTTTGTTTTCTCTACGTATCCATAGCGATGCATGCCTGCCTGCTGTGTGTTTGTACGTGCCTGTGGTGAGTTTGCATTTCAGCCTTCCTGCATGCATATGTGCCACCTGCTGTTCAGATCGGTGTATTTTGGGGATGGGGGATGGGGGTGAAGCTCAGTGCACTGCTTTCCCCAGGAGCTGTTTAAAAAAGATGCGCTGCTCAGTGTCACTCGCTGTCGACGTAGGTCCCACTTGTTGCAGCTGTGGCTTATGTAAGCACGGCAGTTTAATCACAATTAGGAAGCTCTCCTTGAACTCACTCGCCCCCTGGCTAGTTTGAAGAGCTAAAATTTGCATTCAGAACAAGCCTTGGAAATATAAGAGTGATATTATTACACGCGACGCTGCAAAGAGAACAATGTCGGAGTGAGAACAGAGCGCTGTCAATTTAAATCAGCGTTTGCTATCAGGTAGACGTCACAATGAATGCTTTGACTTTGATCACAATCTGCTGGTATTAGTTATTGGTACACACTTTATTTGACTTATAATCCCAGTGTTGGACTATAAACCCCTTGTGCTTTGAATTTTTACTATATTTAGCTGTTTTGTTGGAGTTGTCTTTTTCCCCCAAATACTGCTCCTACTGTAGAGCAGACCATGCGAGGAGGAGAGATGTCTTTTTGAATTGCCTCTCTTGAGGCTTCTTCCAATATTTTTTCGCTTATGTGCTAAAGGGTTTTTGTGTGAATAGTATTTTCCTTGTCTTCTTAGAGAGCTTAGCACCAGTGGTCTGAGTCTGCGAAGCCCATTGTTATATTTGGCTATACAAATAAATCTGACTTGATTCGACTTGACTTGAGGACCTCGTATTTACACAGAGACCTTGCGTACATTTCAGCTGGCTACTGATGCAGGCTATTTAAATAATGTCTGTTACTTAACAGTAAGAGACACTATGTAATACCATGAAAGCGCTTTAGAGTCAGAAGTTTAGTTTGCTCGATCAGTCGGGGCGCAGGCTTCACAACACAGAGGTGTCTGTGAATCACTTGAAGCTGGTGAGCGAATGTTGCTTGAAAATAACCAGATATTTACAGTGAACATGAAATAGAAAGCGGAAGCAGCGCTGTTATATGCAGTGAGACAGACAAAGGTAAGAGTGTTTGTGTTCGCAGTGCCGTAGCTCTGTGATGAACCGATGAACCGACTCCACACAGCTCTCCCACTTAGACACCCACGCGCCATACACACACACACACACACACGTACACAACAGATACATGGAGATGTACACAAACATATCCAGTACATTCACCTTCATGCACACACACACACACACACACACACACACACACATACACACACAGGTTGTGGATTAAATGACTCAGATGGCATTTGCTCTTTCTGTCTCTCTCTCGCTCTCTCTCTCTCTCTCTCTCTCTCTCTTTCTCTCTCTCATTGTCAGGTTTTGCTGCCGTGGCAACAGAGTCGAGGATGAGAGGAGGAGGGAGTGGGAGTGGGGAGGAATGTGAGGGAGACGGAGAGGGAGAGAGGAGAGGGAGGCAGTGATGGAACAGGTAAATGAGAGATCGGGGAGTCAGAGCCCACTAGTCATGTGAGGCGGGGCTTCGTCACTGCTGCAGTGTGTGTTTTTCTGTGTGTGTGTGTGTGATTGACTCGGCTGTAATAGTGAGAGGCAGAAACACAAGGAATGTGTTTTTGCTACGTGACTGGGAACAAGTGTGCACTCTGCGCCTGACTCGGGTGTGTTGACTCTATGACTAGGACGTGTTGCTTGTCCACTCAGATCGTTGTATAATTCTGTCACCCACGACTACGTCTAAAATTGGTCTTCTGAGATCAGGACGAGCCAGCGCACCATCAGTGCTGATAGAGAGCGACTGGGAGGAGAGGAGAAAAGCTCAAATAAAAACAGGAAAGTAAAGGGGCAACTGAGTGCCGCGAGAGTGCTCTTGTGATTCAAGTTTACATGTGGGGCTTCTGGTTTGTGTTTTCGTCTGTACTAATTTGCTCTGCAGAAAGCAGCATGCTCAAATTTGGTTTGTTTTCAGCTGCCCCGGGCAAGAGACAAATTCTCTTTGACTGCACTTCTCAAACTCAGCTCAACATCTGAAAATGATTCACTTGCAACTATGCAAAGTAACTATGCAAAAAGCAAAATATGTAGGGCAAGCCACTGTTCCCATTCAGGAGAGGAATGATCATGCTCTCTTGTAGAGTTAAGGTTGTATCGTTGATTCTACATCTCGTCTTAGTATCATTACTACCTCTGCCGATGTTTACCTCATTCAGTCTTACATATGAGAGTGTATACACTGTATTGATGTTGTTGGTGTTTCACAAATAAATCATATAAAGTTGTCGAGCATGAATGTACAAGGTTAAAAATCATGTCGAAACACCAAACGTTACATCATGTTTTTTCAGAGGATTTTCTACCAGCTCTTTCATTTAAGACATTTCACAAAGAAATCTGTGAGAATCCAGTTTCTCTGCTCAAGGAAAGTGTGCATGGATGTGCAATAAATGAACAAGACTTGAATCATCTGTACGTTAGATGGAGTGCATTGTTTATGATCGCTGCAGGTGTGATGAAAGGCATTCAAATAATATATCATATATGATATGACAATATAAAAACATCATTACGAGTTTCCAGTAACTGTCTTTATGTGAGCAGAAGTTGATCACTGAAATTATCCGACAAGGTAATGATTTTGAATTAACAGCAGCATAAGAACAGTGTTTTATTAGTAATTGCCATTTGTAAGTACTTGCCACTTTAACCCCCTGACTGAATCAAAGCCTTCTTCACATATTCACTTGTTAATCTGTCACTTTACATTTATAAGTAAAGTAGACGCTTGGCAGTGGATGCAGAAATAATTTAATTCAATAAAAACAAATGTAGTAATTATCTTGTTTACTTCATGTTTCTTCGTCAGACATTGTGTTTAGATCTGTTCCTTGGGATAAATGCATAAAAAATACATTTTTACTTTTGATGCTGGTGCTAAAATAGCTGAGAACTTTGCATTAGTGCCAGATGGTGAATATAATCCATGAATAATGCCATGTGACTCGAGACAGCGCCAATCTGTGTTGACTCAGCGACAATCTGAAGTCTGCGTCTTAAAAGATAATACTGACTTTGGCCCTCTTGTTACTATAGCGAAAAGTCTGACTGTCACTGAGAACTAATTCTAAATACGGTATCTACAATTAAAGAAATTAATACTTGAAATAATACAAAACAGTTCAAAGTAACTATTTCTTGTGCCTAAATGTGCATGTGCACAGATAAAAGATCAAGGGCACTCCTGGTGGCTGTATTGGATTACATAATTGATCACATTATTTATGAGCAATTTCATTAACACAGAAAACCAAAACAGCAGCATCCATTTTAAAAAGGTCACAGACGCAATAGGATAACACATTGAAGCCCTGAGGGATTTTTTTCATTGTGTCTCATGTCAAAAACAACATGGGTATGAATATAGCTCATGACCTTGGTCGATGTCATTGCCTCTCTTCCATGTTGTCTTTCATTCGGCACTCTGCAATATCCACCACGCTGGAAATGCCAGGAGAATAATCTTTTATAATGCGCTTTGCCAGATTGTGGAGTTGCTCAAAAGCACAGAAAATGCCACTGGAGGAGGCAACAAGCCCAAAATAATTAACTTATAATAATAACAGTGTTAAGCCATAAATTATCATTTAAATCAAATACTTTGATCAGTTTTACTCTCGCTTACTATATAAGACTACAGACCATAAATACATAAATATCTGTTTTTTAATAGTGACCGTGAAAAACAGCTTTCATCAATCCATATTTTATTATAGTAATCCTAAAACTGTGCATATGTCCTATCATGCCTGTTTCTTTCAGATTAGAATTGTATATTATGAAATAAAAGTTGAATTTATTGGTATTTATGTTATGTAAATTGCCCGGGGAGAGTTTGTCCGACTCTGATTGATGTTAGCCTGGCGGAGCTATTGAACCGGCTGCGAGACATATTAATCAGATCAAATTAGTCATATAATTATCTTTTTAGATTTGTGGTCCATTCAGGAACTAATGGTCAATATTTATCAAAATTCTATTCCTCTAAAAATAATTTCACAGTTTGCCTGAATACGTTGCATGTCTCCTCAAGATGTTGTATAATTCTGTCACCCATGACTGAGTCTAAAATTGGTCATCTCCGCTCAACACGAGACATCACACTATTTGGCCTGATAGGGGCTGACTGGAGAGGGGAGAGGGAGGGGCAGCGAGATTCAGCAAAATACAGAAATATGGAGTGACTGGGCACTTTCAAAATGTTTTGCATAAAAAGCTTTTTATTTGTGTATCCATCTGTGCTAAACCTGTGCATTACCGACAACAGCATTCTCAAATTGTTTTAGATGCCCAGGGCAAGAGGCATTTACTCCTTTTCTGTACCTCTCAGGCCCAGTTGAGAAACAAGGACATCACGGAACGAAGCAAAAGTGCTGAGTTTTTGAGGATTTAACCACTCAATACGATTAATGAGCACTAGTTTTGTTTCCATGGTGTGGGAAGATGAATGCTTATTACTATCGCTGACAAGAAAGCATCACATTTCTTCAGTGTTTTACAACATGCCACACTGTTGAAGTGTGTTAATTCACAATTCTTAACTAAATATACAAGGAAGGAATTAAAGGAATAAAAACAGATAGAGTCATGCTGTGTAAATGCTGAGAGCAAATGCAAATACCTTTTGTCAACAATTAAGCATAAATGAAGGTAAAATACAGTGTTTTGTTGTGAGTAAATGCCTACTATTCTCCTTGCATACCAGATGAGTGTATTATCATTTTATGTTTTAAGATGTAAACTGTTAACTTCAATATGTATTTTAACATGGGTATGATGGGATTCAGTCCAGTCAGCAGCAGCGCACTGGCCAGAGGTCTGAAGCACAACAACGGTTCAGATGATAATAAATATCGCATGTGATAAATGGTGAATAATTTTTTGCCATTTGGGCCTTGATTCTATCTCCATCTAATATTTAACGTCCCTCACCAGCAGGGCAGTTTGGCTCTTCTACCATCTCCACAAACCAGGTTTCAGCTGAGCAGGAAAGCTGCCTCACTGCAGATCACTGCCACCGAAAGGTAAAAAGAAAACAAAGTGCTTGTAACTTTCAGGCTAAGGGCACGTGTTTGTGTGTGTCAGTGTGTGTGTAAGTCTCCATGACCGCAGTGTAACCTTCACAAGGTCAATTAAGTGTTTCAGTTGGAGTTCAGTGGTCAAACGCTGCTGCGGTACATTCAGTTTAGCTTTCTAATGCTAAGTTGTTGGTTATCCGTCCGCCGGCTCTATGCTAATAGCGGGTAGCATATGCTAAAAGCAATGTCTGTTAGAATATTTATGCAACAGCACTGTATTTAATGCAGAATTAGAATTTGTTTGCTCCATTGTTCAGTAAATCAGTACCAAGCACTGGTGAATAAATGCATAATACATTTCGTTAGCTCATGGTACATTAGCCTTAGAAGTTCCACAACTTACTACAGAATTATGAATATCCACATTCATTTTTTATACGGCTTACAACTGGCATCTCAAATTAGAATCATTCATTCACGTTACTTGATCTGGGTCAGGTTTCACTTAATTATGGATGAGAGATGTGTTTATTCAATTGCTTATCTATTTCAATTACTATTCGTAGTGTACTACCCTTTTCTTGGCTAACAGCTGTATTTTTCCCACTTTTGAATACAGACTGAATGAAATAAATTAGAATGATGTGGTTTAAGGATGAAAGTGATATAATATGTGCTATAATGCCTACTCACACAATGTGATTTCATGTGTATTAGGATGTATTTACGCACTGTATGTGTTGCACATTATGCCAGCGGGAATGATGATAACACTTATGTGAGCTATGTATGTAATGACACACTCAGCATTGTGCTGGTGTGTGTAGAAATCACATCATTAAGATGTTGGCATGCAGTACATGTACCACAATTAGATTTATATATGTACAGTAATATATATCCAGCCGGAACCCAAATGTCACAGGCTCTCTCAGTTAGATCAGCACCATGAAACAAAAGCTATTCCACTGTCAAAGGAGCTGCGGCATAAAGCTCTGCAATCATTATGACAATGTCCAAAAACTGCCTGAGAGAAGAGAAACCACACTCTCTGTTTCCATAATAATCCATAAAAGAGTGGACACAAAAAGCCACAAAACGGTGTTATGGGCGATGGAAAAGAGATAGTTTTAATTGAATCGCCCATATTAGCATTTTAACTGCAGTGAATGCCGTACAGTGTGTTGCTGTCCATGCTGCAGTGGTGATTATTGAGAAGCATGGCTCAGGATTTAGCAACTACAAAGCACACTGTGTTTGTGAAAGCAGCACATTTGATATCCTGCATGTCTGAGATAAATGTAAAACAATATAATATGACGGCAGGGGAGACTAATCACTGCAGCTCCTGAATTTACTCGTCCATTTTATTGCCAGTGTTTTCACATGGTGCGTCTGGTCAAAAAACAAGTTTCCTGAGGAAAAAAGGGTGAGATTTGAAAGTTGCCCTATATTTGACTCAGTTGCTTTCAAATGCAGCCTGTCAACTTATGCCTTGTGCAGCAGCAGCACCTCTCACTCCGCATGCCTGCCTTCCCGGCGGCCGTCCGCTTGGTCAGGTGAGTTATTGCCAGGACTGTTCCATAAACACCCCCCACCACCACGCACACACACACACACACACACACTCCAAGTCGTCCATTACTGTGCCTGTCAGCCAAGCGTGCAATCAATACTCCCCCTCCGACAGCGTGCACACATGTGACGGAAGGCAAAAAGGGAGGAGAGGAAGAGCAAGGGTAAAGAAGGGATGTTGGAGGGAGGAGAGGGGTAGAAAGGCTGGGGAAGAGTGTTAGTGTTAGTGTTAGTGATGGGGAGTGCAGGGCTGGGGGGCAACGGGTGAAGGAACAGGGGAAAAAAGAGAGATGACAAGAAAAATGTCCAGCGACCGGAGACAAACAACAGAGAGCAGTAATATATAACAAAACACAGATAGAGTAAGTGTGGGAGTAGGAGATGGAGGACAGAGATGAGGAGTGGCAGAGACAGAGGAGAGATGGAAAATAGAGGGAAAAAAAGAGAACATGGAGAGAGGTTGTGGGTGGATGAGGAGAATGCTATATATAATGGCAGAGGTTCAGGAATAGATCAGAGTCATTTTGTTTTGTGATTACCTAACGCTCACATCTGCAAACAGTAGCAGCCACCAGCTGACATAAAAGACCACATACACACACACATACCCTACATGCGCACACACTCAATGACACACATACCCACTGGAATACACTCTGCAAAGTAAGGCTGGCACACGCGGGCCAGCAAACCTCATCTTCATGCTAAACTGAACTAACCCTCCACTAAAGAGCTTCTGTCGTCTGGCCCGGATTGATAACGGAAGCAAACACTCACAAACAGAAACCCTCGGACACAAACACACTCTTGCTGCGAACCCTTCTCATATACATAAAAAGATTCATAATAACATAAAAACACACAGACATGGCTGTATTGTAAACACTCCACCCAAGTAGCCATGCTATTCTCCTGCCACACACATGCAGGCAAAAAACACACCCAATGAGCCATGGCAAGAATGGTAATTGTTAATTTTTTGCTCTGCAAGAACTCTAACTTTTCCCGTTATAATATATTATAAAAACCTGAAATTCTGGCAAAAACCTACTAAATTTTTCATGGAAGAAATAGCTGAAGGAGCCCAGTGTTTTCAGCATGTGTGCTTGTGTGTCTGTGAATGCATGTATGGTCACGTACCGTGACGACGCAGATGTTTTGTCTGTTTGGTGCTAAAATGGCAGATTACAGTAAAGCTATGTGGCAAAAGAAAAGGGGCTTAATCAGACATGCAGGCCTCTATCTTCCAAATCATCTGTATTCAACAAGTTGAGCATCAAGTGCATTGGACAAAGTTACAACTAAATGTCCGGGAACAGTGCTTCTATGCCTCCAACCACTTAAACACACCAAAATAGCCGCAAGCAACAGACTTTCCTTCCATGCTTCTGCACGCAGTTATAAGGACAGCATTATAAGATACATTTTTCTAACAAAAAATTGTTCCTTAATTTAATAAATACAAAAGTGTCAGAAAAATGGAATAAACTAGACATTATGATTAATTATCTGAAGTGTTTAAAGTCAAACTAAAATCAGTACTCATAGTTCCGGAAAGTAATCATTTTAAAATCAAGGAAAAACATTCAACCCAAGTACCAGGGGATGTGCACGTGTGTGTATGTGTGTGTGTATGTGTGTTTCCTTCAGCCTCAGGAAGACCAGCACAGAGCTGGCCCAGTCCTCAGTTAGCTACTCCACCGCCTTTGATTGCCAGCGATTGGGGAAATTAACTAGTTTCTTCGTGTGTATGTGCCTTTACTGTGTATCTGTGTGTGTGTGTGTGTGTGTGTGTGCTGTAGAAACCTCTGCACAGCATCGACTGGTGTGTTTCCTTCCAGTCTGAGGTGGTGAGAGGAAAGGCTGAGGGCTCAGAGGGAATGCTACAGCCAGGGCACTCCTCTCTACTTAGCCACTAAATTACTAACAAAAGCCAACTATCTTTTTGTGTCTCCTTAGCAAGCTGTTCAGTCCAAGAATATCTGAGTGGGGATAAAGGTATGGAGGTGCTCCAGTTTCATGCCTGCATGGAGCAGGCGGCGAGCAGCACGCAGCCAAGGTGATCCCTGCCAGCCATTTTGCCCTGCATTTAGTATTCATTTTCCAGGCGATCAAACCCGCTGCCGGGAGTTGAGACGGTGTGTGTGTGTGTGTGCGCATGTGTGTGTGTGTGTGTGACTATTAACGTGCTCACACAAATTGAGTCTGAGTGTGTGTGTGTGTGAAAGTGTGCATGCTTTAATAAACACATGGGTGAGTGTGTGCAGATGTAGGCTTAACACCCTGACACAAAAGTGTCTATGCACATGTGTGAGGATGTGCATACATTAATGAATTTGCAAACATGTGAGCATCGTGCAGCAGGGCTGATTAGGAACACAGGGAAGGAGCCAGAATAGGCCAGGGGCCAGCAGACCCGGCTCCCTGTGCATAGCCAGTGGAGTAAACCTGGATGCGCACAGCTTCCTGCTGGGAAAGGATAAGGGAGAAAGGGGAACACAGGAAGTAATGAGAAGGGAAAGAACAAAGGAAGCAGTAAAGAAGGGTGAAGCAGGGAGAAGGAGGACGAGCGGAAGAAGTGGGTTTGGGGAGAAAAGACAAAACAGCGCAATAACAGGATGGGCAGGAGAGAGGAGGAGGGGAAAAGAGCAATAAAGGGCAGAGTGAGCAGAAAGAGAAAGCAAGAGGAGAATGAAAAGTGTTCTGGTGGTGGAGGAGGAGAAAACAGAAGAAATGGGAATAGACGACGAGAGTGAAAGAGCTGAGTAGTAGTGCCCTGGCAGCGTGCGGTGGAGGCAGGCAAGATGGCTGCAGGGGACAGAGCACCCGGCCAAATATGGTCATCAGGACCCAGCTCTGTCCTACTTTCTCTAATGGGCTAAACCAAAGCCTGGATAATGCAGGAAGAACCATATATGGTCAGCGGCGGCGGCTTCTGTCTCTTTGATGTGTCGTGCTGGAATGAGTGATGCAGGACTTGGGCCTAACATACAAACAAAGCGCACGCTTAGACACACATTCGTGCGTACACACACTCTCTAATTCATGGCGAGCTGGTTGACATGCCGACCCCATCCACAAAACGGAGATGAGGGACGGTTCTAGTGTGCGAGGGTGACTGAACAGGTTGTGAAAACATTGTACCTGTCCATCTGTGTTTGTTTGTTTGTGAATGTTTGTGCTTCCCTGACCACATAACTGTGCCCGCTTGTTTATATGCGGCTGTGACACGCCACCCGGGGCTCCACCAAGCTGTGTGAATACTCATCAAGCTAGGAAGGCTACACTGAGGTTTCACTCCGGGCCACAGTGTAATCGACTGGAGACACTCACCATACACACACCATGTGGCCAGGTCAACAACCTCCAGCTGCAACATCTGTACGCATGGCCAGAAATCAGCGATGTACAAATACTGATCGAGCAAAGGCATCATTGCATCACCTCCTGTTGTTTGTGTCCTCTCTAGCTTCAGAAGTGAAGGCGGTACTGTCAGATAAAAGCAACAGCGCATCTACGTCGTAAACAGCGTTTTTTCTTTTGAATTATTCCAATTCCTAATTAGTTTCTTTTGTCCTCAGTGTTTTTCTTGGCAATGTTATCCACCACAGAATGTGGGGACAAACTGACAAACACTGATCACAAAGATGTTGTCATGGCCAGGAGATAAAGCATGCCAACAGTAAAGCACTGCTACTGATTCATCTCCTCTGTTTCAGTTGTCCTACGCAGGTCTTGTTGCTATGTGAGTTGCTATGATTGACCAGCGGGTCTCGCATCCATACGCACAGCAAATTCCATTCCTGCCTGAAATAAGCCATTATAGGAGAAGCAGTGTTTAAAAAAAAAAAGTCTCTTTCATTATGGCTTCTGTGTCAAGGGCTGCAGAAACAATCACATTCCTGCAGCTGTTAAAACACCTTAAACAACTCGTATACTGTACAGTCAAAGCCAGTCATGTGGCAAGCAATACCTTCAAAGAATAGGGCTGCTAGGTGACATTGCTCTAAATGTGACAAAGTGAGGTCCCTTAAACTGCTCCATATATGGACACATAAAGGGAGGTGTGTCTTAAATGATCCCATCACAAGTGCCTGCAGGCTACAATAACAACAGCTGACAAACTATCTTATAACTTGTGGCAGCCAGAAAGGCAGCATTTGATTCAAAGAAGAGCAACTTTATTATTAAGATTCAGGGGAGTGAACATACATATCATGGGGAAACTGAAACAAATGCATCCACACAATGTATCTGCCGGCAAACACTGGCACGCCAAAGAGATGCTGTATACTGTATGTTTGTGACAGCCCACACACAAATGTACCAATTATCATCAAAAGATATGTGCAGTAACAGCACACTTTCAAATCTTTCGCCTCTGCTCAGGAAATGTTTTCAACAACATCTCTGGGAATTGTTCAGGCGTCACTTCTGCAAGGCACCGTCTTCTTCATCAGCTGCTCGTGTGCATTTGAAACAGGCCCATTGTGGGGCTTAGTTCCTGTTCTTCCTGACAGCTACACTTACAATGAAGCCTGTTGGCATAACTGTATTGGTTAACATTCAGCTACTACGCTACTTAACAACTCCGCTGTGGCTGCTAAGCCCTGTATTAGGCATGGATAGCACGCCAAAATAGTTCTCTGCATGCCACGTTACACAGACATGCTTTCAGTCCCACCGAGCAGGGAAAATTACAGACTTCCTGAAATAAAATAAAAAGCAATTTCAAGTAAGCAATTACTTGTCCAGTGTATCCTGGCAACTGGTTTATAACTCTGTAAAAAAAGATCTGGTGTGGTCATGTGTTAAGAGAGGTACTGGAAAAGGAGGAGAGACAGAAACAAGAAAGGTGTCAATGTTAAGTGAGTGTATGTCAACTTCAGTTGAATTTAAGTGCTAAAGAGTCTGCCTCAGGATAGATGAGGTTGGAGTGAGGGAAAATGGGATGGTGAGGGAGGAAGACGGCCCTCTGTTCCAGTCAGGTAAGTTGACACACACTCACAGTTTCTGACAGTGTTTTGTTATGAGTTTGCATAACATGGACACTCACCGATGGCCAGTGGGAGAACAGACAGAGCTGGAAGCATGTGCGCCCACGAGGGAGCGTGTGCGTGTCCTGTATTCATCCCTACACTTACAAAACACCTTATAAGAAGTACATTAGATATGCAACTGTGTGTGTATTCGTGCACATTTAAATATCTCCGTTTGTGAAGGTGCATCCATCTCTGTCAGTGTTCAGAATGTAGCCAGCAGTGCGCCCATGGCGGCGCTGCGTGGATGACACCTCCTGTTGACAGTGGGCTAGGAGCAAGGACGGCAGTCATAACATAACAGCAGGAAGGTGGGAAGACATCACCTCAAAGTACACACACACACATACACAGTGACACACTATGACACAGTGTTAAAGTCATATCAAGGTCCTTATTTAGATTGGCTATCATCTCTGACCTCTCTCTCCATCCTCATTAGTCGGACTAGACAGCCCCTGCAGGCCCAAAGCTGCCGCAGGCCCACACACAAGATGTCACATTGCTTCATCCGTGGTACAGTTACTAACGCACACCGCCCGTAGGTTTCCTCCCGCTCATGGATGTCTTGTCATGTCATAACTGACTGTTTGATTGACATTCAGTCTGGTTCTTATGATAGCCTTTTTGCTAATCTGGAACTAGTTTCCAAATAAACTCAACACTGATCTCTAAGAATCAATTTCACCGGTATTTTCTCAGCATGTATGTGAGGTAGGTTGCACAGGAGCTTTCGATAGATCTGAAACAGATAACAGTAAGTATTATACAACATCAGGGCGGTGAAATTTGAAGACATCCGTTGTCATTGGAGGAACAGTTAGAGGTGCAGAATGACTGGAGAGGAGGGCATAACATTAAGTCTGGCAATGCTCCAGTACTGACACAAGAGCCAGAAATGGGTTCAAATCAGGCCCGTGTCACATTTCTCTCTCTTCACATTTTAACTTCAATGTACTATCCCAGAACTTAAACTAAGAAAATGCCAAAGTGAAGTCTACTGCCCACTCTTTTTAAATGTCAGATGTCAAAATGTCAAATGCCCCTCGAGTACGACCTTAAAAATCAAAATTAAGGTTGAAACAAGCATTATCTAAGGACGTCATCTGCCCTTATCTAGGGACCCCAGCCAGCCTGCCTAGCCTTTAATTATTAATGTTAGCATGGGTAACAGAAAAAAAAATGGCAGGTCTTTACCTGGAGGACAAAACCTTTCATTATCTCTTTCTTTCAGTCTTTGTTCCTAATTCCATTTCTCCCTCTCTTTTTCTCCTCTCCTCCCCCTTTTGCCGCATGTCTCAAGTCAATTCGGTTCAGTTCAAAGGGTCTTTATTAGCGTGACCAGCCCTGTGGCGAAGTGCCAGCTCACTGAGAGGGAACGCTATGATGGAATATCAGCAAACCACAGGAATCTCAGCACCGCTACGTAAACACACTCATCAGGTGAAGGACAATCAACGTAGAGATGAGAAAACCTATATGCGCGTATGGTTGTGTGTGTCTGTGTATGCGATCTTGTATCATATATTATAATCCAGGATTATGTATATTTAGCAGATTAAATTATTTTATTAAGCGCACACAAAAGGTGAATGTGAGAATGCTCTCGCCCACACACGTCTAGCTCGCTTTGATTGGCAGATATATTGTGTGTTCCATGCATTAGTCATGTCTGCAAGGAGGACACGTCCACAGCATGCCAAGCAGCTACTACTGGAATCAGAAAGAGACAGAGACAGAGAGAGAGAAGGTTGACTAGACTCATTGACTATAGACAATTATGGGATTAGCATCAGTGACATGACAGTGACAAGGTTTCTGATGAGAGGGTTTAAACCCTGAAGTTGGATTAATTGTTCATTGCCAGAAATTTAACATTTTGGCAATGGTGCGGAGCAGAGATGGTTTAAGCAAGTAGCAACTACCACAGCTGGGTGCAGTAGCTTGCGAAACCTACTTCAATTCAAACCTTAATGGACCCATAATTTTCTAAATCAATCACGGTTTTTCTGTTGAATTCAACAGAGAGCCAACGTCCCGATGTGAAGCTGCTGTTTCACTAGCTTCTGTAAATCAATGTAATCTCCCATTGAGGGTTTCTTTCATCTTTCTGAAAAAGTAAAATGTGTTCTGTGGCGGTATCAGCCTTCTCATCTAACTTTCGTCAGCAAAGCAACTAAGCATTTCTCAAAGTGCCAAAGTATTCCTTTAACCCACAACAGTCTTTGACATGTGGGAAAGGGACACAGTGTACATTTAGGGCCACTAAAAACAGATCGATCAAATATTATAATAATAATTTTAATGACCACCCTGTCTACACAAATGGAGTAGACTGCACAACGTACTGCTAAGTAAGGTTATCGTGGGTTATGTAGGGCTGGATTTGTTATGTGGTTACAAATGTCAATGTGTACGTTTTCTTCTAGAGCAGGACTATGCAGTCTGAGTTTTCTAGGAGTCTGCATGTGGTGATCATTATAATTCTAATTGAATATAAGGCATTTCTGCGTTGAGCTTCAGAGGCGTCCGCATCTTGGTTCAACTCGTGCAGTTAAGGTTCTTTGATCTAAACACACGTCTCAAAGCATGTGCTGCACATTCTTTGTTGCCTTCCTTGTTACTTTATGCTGGGTACTGTGGTGGCTCTTGTGAATCTTCGCTTGGTAATGAGCACATACCAACCTCATACTAGACTAACGAGCGCAATTAAAGGCGACTGCAGATACACACTCTCACACATACACACACTGCTGTCAAACATGCCACAAAACACATACACACACACCCAGGTGGTCCCATATTTTCATTGTGTCTCAAGCCAGCTTACCTATTAGAAAACCAATCATGTTCTGCACCTGAGCCTAGGAACAGCAGAAATTTGGAGCAATGCAGGAAATCTGACTTGTTTTCCTGCAATCTGTTTATTTCTTGTCCTACAAATGTTCCATTTGTCATAGAAGGAAAGTCATGAATGCAGCTGGAAAACCTACCAGCATTTGGTAGATTGTTTATATATTGGAATAAATGGTTTGTGTCAGACGCGTACATTTTTGTGTGTTTGTGAGAGAGTGTAACAGAGAGAAAGAGAGGAAGACAGTTAGATTAAACAGGGCAGACAGAGAGCACACAGTTTATGTGCTTTCAGAGTACAAATACTTATAAAGAATCATTTTAAACTCATAAATGATAACAATGGAGAGGGTCAAAGAGGTCAAAGTGGTAACAGTTTTATAATAATAGAGAGGAGAGGGAGAAGGTTGTTGGTAAGTGACTGATTCCAACTTAAATTATGGCAAATACATGGGTCAACACAATAACATGAACCCCTGTATAGTATAAGAAAATTCTGGGGCTCAAGAATAAACACTTCTCAGAAAAATGTTATTCATCGTTTTAAAGCCGCTCCTTTTCCAATGATTGTGTGTAGGGGAACATGCTTTTTTTGGGCCAGTGTGCATCATGTGATGATCCTAGAAGTTGTGCAGCCACGACACCAAAATCCTCTTACAGTTCACTACAGTCTACTTAATTTTGTCACTTTTCCATTGTGCACATAGTACATCATTGAAACCAGCTTAGAAATAGTATGTTTTATGGAAGAGGGACACAGCTTGTTTTACTATTACTGGACAAAAAGATTATTCTCAAACCCTTCTAAATATTAAAGGCTGACTAAATCCAAATATGTGACATGTAATTAAGAGTGCCCATGTCCTTGGTGACACTGTGATAGCTGACTGCAGCCCTCTAATTACCCTGGGCTGTAAATATTGTATAATTCCATATTGAGCCGCAAATTACACTGGGGTAACACATCCGGTACTAAATACTGCTGATAAGAGATGACACACTGACGCCTCCGTCTGTAGCCGCACCCCATGTCTCACCTTTCACCTGTCTCTCAACATGCCATCATCATCACTCCCACACACACACACAGACACAAAACGACAAACCACCTAATGCGCCGTCCACCATAATCACGTTCACACTACAGACAGAGGGAGAGAAGCAGAGAGAAACAGTGGCGGAGTGATTAGCTTGACATCACACAAAATAAAGGTGTGATGGAGGAGAGAGCGGGCGAGTGTAAGAGAAAAATGAAGAACAGGTGAGAGGCAGGGAATGAGAACAAAGCTAATAAGACAGTGAGATAGAGCCAGTCACAGAACAGAAGCATAGAAATGAGGGGGGGGGGGGGGGGGGGGAGGGGATGTCGGGGGGCCGTTAAAAATTTGAATTGAAGAGATAGCAAAGGCAGACAATAAAAATA
>JAVQJD010059371.1:0-55498 GCA_036023655.1 Nannoperca australis
GAAAGACAATTTCTTTCTGTCTTCACCTCTCCTCCTACCCCCCACCTCCTCTCCAACAACCCTGACTTTGTCCAGACCATGTGACCTTCCACATATTAATGCTACTGGGCAGATGAATCTTCTAATGCAACCAGAGATCATAGACACATTAAAGGTGGACTCAGCCACAAGTCTTTTGAGTATCAAATACTTTCCGCTTGTGAGCTTGAAAGCTGGCTCTGAAATGTTTGCAGCTTGCTGAGAATGGTCAAAATATAGACCATAGAAACTCCTCCAACCACTCCTGCAGCATAATCAATACATAATCAACGATCAATCAGTAAACGGCTCAATATGATACCTGTAGCTGAGCTTTCGAGCAATGGGAAGTCGATTGCATGACACAGAAAAGTGTATGTAGCTATGTTGTGTGCACATTTTGAGTGTTTGGAACATCTTGAATAGACAAATCAACAGCAGAGCAGGGGATTTTGCTGTAGAAGTGGTTTGAGGTGGATCTTTGTTACCAGTGACATCCACCCACCCTCTGCAAAGGAGCCAGCTACAACCTTTTCAGAGCCTCCTTTCAAACTTACATTCATTGAGTATTTTGGTGGAATATTTCTTTAGCTGACTTTCTTTTGACTTTCCCTTGATTATCAAACATTCCCCACCATAGATGATTTCAACCATGTGAGCTCAACCTCTGCATATTTGTCTGTCTGTCTGCAAGGGACCACTCCCCACCGCTTCATAACCTACCACACCAACACTACATGGAAGATCAGTACTGACTGCATCCAGTTTCAAAACACTTTTTTTCCTTGTCGGACCTGACACAGTGCAGGATTTGGTGGTGTATATTTTGAAGGGGGGGATGGGGATAAAGGTGGTGAAGGTAGTGGTGCTGGGGAGGGGGGTAGCAGGTTATGGAGCCAAATGAAAACATGTCACTCAGGGCCCATTAAAACGTAACCCTGCCCAGCAGAAGAAAGAGACCCGTATCATCATTAAGTCATCTTGGGGCGAAGCAAAAACCGCAAATATTATTCCTGCACGCCCCCACCCATCCACCCAATACACAAACGCTCACACACTTTTCCTGTAGATGACAGAGAAGATGAGATGATTGGAGTTACGGCGTGTTTGCTCACTGCCTGAGAATGACAAGAAGATGTTTGGGAGCTTCCTGATCATGATCAGCTGTTTGTATGTTTTCAACTGCAGCCATGAAGTAAATTATACAGGTAACGTCTGTCTTTCTGTATTATGTCTTACCCAAGTATCTAATGACTCAATTTTGTTTTTATTATTAATCATTTTGTCTATTTAACATCTGAAAAAAACTATTCATCTGTCTGACCAACAGTCTAAAACCCAAAAGATATTAAATTTGAAATAAAACAGAGAAAAGCAGGAAAGTCTTAGCCAGTGTTTTCTGTTGATCGACTTTATGGATGATACATATTGGCAGTGCATCCATCCATTTATGCATACATATACAGTATCTATGCCATACTCATGGAATGGAATTCAAATGTGACAGAGATGCTTTGATAAAGTCCAAATATACTAGGCCTGCACTATAGGCTTTGTCTTTATGTCTATGTGTTTGTGTGTGTGTGTGTGTATGTTCAGGCCATTTCCTGCTCTTCATTCCACAGTCAGCTCATGGCCCTGGGGAGCCCACTTCCAAGTCTTGGGCATTCACACACCTACACACAGATATATATACACACACACACACACACACACACACACACAGAGAGAGAGAGAGAGAGAGAGAGAGAGAGAGAGAGAGCCACCCCTGTAACCAGGGGGTATTTGTGACGTTCAGCATTATGAAAAATGACTTGCCCCCGTGGCTCTTTGGGGTGGCAGTGATTACAATATCCAGAATATCATTTGAAACAAATTATCATAATTATCAATCAATCATGAGCCTATTTAAGCAGGGGGAGGGATGTGGGAGTGTGGTGCTGTTGGCAGGGGGTAAACTATGGCCCGGAGCGCTGGATCACTTCTGTGACCCATGAGCCTCCCTCTGTCCACATAATAGCTCTCATACATTTAGGGTCATTTAGCTAGCGTATTTAGAGACTCAATTCCCCAGCTTGATATGGGGGGTGGGGGGGTTAAAAAGATACAACTGCATGCACATACACACCCACAAAATCACAACTGCAGCTGACCCCCATTTGGTTCCCTAGTCTTTCAACATGGAGTGGGAAAAATCTACTTATAGGTCAAAGTTCATATCAACCACTCTCATTTTCCCATTTACAGCTAATGATGCATCTAAAACACTCATTTACTACATACTTTGCGTCATGATACAGATGGAACAATGACTAGTGCCAGAGTTTGACTAAAAGAACATCAAAGCACATCTCTGTCAGGAAGACATTTATCACTATCTAATAATCATCAGTGCTTAAGAGAAATATGTTAGGCAAGCATGTCTCACACAAATAAGAGTGAAAGAGTGACACAAGTGGAGTAACAGAGACTTGATCGCCTTAAAGAGATATTTCCCTGTATCTTTTCACAGTAAATCCCCTGTGAAAAGCGGCCTGAATTGATTCGATCTCAGGGATATTGAGAGGTGAATGAATGGGGCTTGGAGAGAGAGAGACAGAGAAATTGAGAGAGAAAGAGAGAGAGATAGATAGTAGCCTTCGGGGGGAGATGATCGTCTTGGGAAAAAAGCAATCAGTGCTCATTGATTTTCTCTGCTGGTTGAATGGAGGGTGTCTATCTGGAAGTCATTATCTGCCATCTGATCTGCTGGACTGTTTACACACGTCGGGATGGACAGCGGCGCTCTTCTGAAGATGAAGGATTAAAACACAGACACACATGCACACACACACACACACACACACACACACACACACACACACATACACACAGAGCATAGGCTGAAGTCTTACCCCCTGCTCCCTATCAGGCTACCCCTTTTAAATCCAAGGAATCAAAAAAGAAACAAGTCCTCCGATACCCTATTAACTTCCACACACACACACACACACACACACACAGAGACTTAAGTGTATGTGCAGTGTGTGAATGAGAATATACGTAAGCAGGGCCTAGACAGTTAAACAGACAGATAGTACTGTTTTGTATGGCTGGACCGGACCAATTCAAACAATCCCTGATCCTATCACCAATAGCCACTGATAGCAATCTATAGCTCCAACAACACCATCCTGTCTGCTGAGAGAAAGAGAAAGAGAGGGGGATGAAATGAGTGAAAGAGGATGGAGAGGGGATTCAGATAACACATGTTTTTATTTTCTGTCTGTGGGTGGGGTGTGAAGATGCATGTGTGTAAGCCAATATGACTCGATCCATGTCTAAGCAAGCACAGGATATGAATCCAAGGCCTTAAACCTCTCTCTCTCTCTCTCTCTCTCTCTCTCACACACACACACAGCTGTAAACTCTGGGCAGCTTTCAGTAAGTGGGCTGGAGAAGCTACAATAACATCTTTGCTTCTGTTTTATCCCTCGTCTTAACCCCGACTCTGCCAATGCCCCCCACTTGCCTTTTAACTCCTTCAGACTTACTCAGCAACGTGGATTAAGCCTACGTTTGTGGTCAATTTGAATGTGTCAGTGCGTGGAAAGGTTACTATAAATTCTATTCTTAAAACTTACTGTTACCAGAGAGAATATCCTGATTTTACTTGAGAGTTATTTTTATTTATTGCTTTTTTACATTAATGGAACTGGAATTATCTTTTTTTATCATGGAATTGAATGGTTTCATATTTATTTGATTTGAATCACTTTGTAAGTTGGATTTTGAAAAATAATATTATTATTAACATAAAATTACCCCAAAAATACTATAAACCTATTTTATATGTTAGAAGTAGCTTCTGGCTGTTCGCAAGCTAAAAGTACTTCAAAAGGAGTGCAGAGTTTATCTGTATAGCATATCTACACAGTACAGTATTATTAAGTATAGCAATAATCAAATCTCTTTTCAGTACCAAATACTTATCTTATGTCAAACATTGGGTTTGTGAGGGACAGTGTTATAAGTTATGAAGTTAACATGTATTGATGAGGCACCTGCCTACATACAATTAATATGTGACCATAGTGGCTAAAGTATAGTTTACATTGACTAAAATATAAATAAAATATAAAATATATATACAACAGCAAATTTGTTTCAGCACTGCAACAAATAAGAACTAATAACACACACAGCCATGCAAACACGCACACGCACACACACGCACGCACACACACACACACACACACACAGACACAGACACAGACACAGACACAGACACACACCTTTCAGCAGTGAACTAGTTTATTCACAAGCTACAACTCAATTAACATTCTGCCTTAATCAAGCATAGCGATGGTAATGACATGGTGGAGGCAGGAGAAGTCAATGTTTACGTGCATGTGTGCGTTTGTGTGTGTGCCCATGCACCCTGTTTGTGTGTGACTGCACGATGTGGATGAATGAGTCATGTCATAAGGAATGGCTCATGCATAATTTCATTCATATTCATAACAGGCATGTGGTCTGCCACCACCCGATGAGGGGCCCACCGCAACTCACACTCTGCATAATGAGATGTGGCCAGTGTGTGTGTGTGTGTGTGTGTGGATTTTATGTTCTGTAGGTAAGCATACTGTATGTCATCTGTGTGAACCTGAGTGTGTTTTTTACAACTTTAAGATCAGTGCATGTATGTGTGTAAGTGTGTGTACAAGTCTTTGTACTTGTGAGTGTGAAAATGTGTGTGCATGCAGTGGAGTTCACAGGCCACTTCTGTGGAAGGTGGTTAGGTAGTTTATAAAACCGACTAGGTTTTTCCACATTGTACGAACATGTGGGGAACAGGGAACAGCCCAAACCACCTGCGGTCAACTCTTAAAATAAGCTCATTGACTAATGTAGGATTTCAAATCAACCAAGCAGTCAGTGATTTGCATGACTGCCTGTATATAGAGGGTTCAGCAACAAGACCCTTGACCTGAAATGCAAATGAGGAAATTTAAGGGATTTTGTTTTTCCAAGGGTCAAACTTGCCATAACTGTGAATTACGTCAAACGAGATTTCAAGTGAAATACTTCTTGCTAAGGTTGCACACGAGACATCTCTCCTCTCACACACTGCTTTTATTAAGGGGAGCTGGATTTTGTAGTGAAAATTAGTCCACCATTAGTTTTGACTGTCTCTGTCATGTAAGATAAGACAAAAGGCATATACAAAGAAAACTGGAGACTCTCAGTTTTAATTTCTTTGATAGCTAAATCCACAATGACAACAAGTTGGCAACAACTGCAGCATGGTGCTCACGAGACATAATGAATGTTTTCAGCTCTGTTTTGCCAACCAACATTAATCAAAGTCTACACAGGAATTGTAAACAAATGTTTCCATTTAAAATCCATGTTTCAATCAACCATCTCATATTGACTGAAAGTGAAAATTTGGAGTATTTGAAATACTGGTGCCATTCTGCAAATATGGATTGCTCGTCTAAAACTCAAATCTGATGAAGCCTCACATAATTTACTGCTGTCCCATTTTCAACCATTGATTTAGATTTCAACAACCCTGTCAGTGACTTGAGATGGGGCTACGCCTGCATGGCTTCAGTCATTCTCAGAGTGTCCACTCTGCTGATGCCATTGTTCTTTCATGGACCATTAGATGGACATGAACTCTCTCGCTGTCCTGTCTTGACCCGGTGACACTGGCTCTAAAAACAAACTGCCCAGCCTCTTCAATAAATTTATCACCTCATAAAGTGGTCAGTGACTGGTCAATGAGACGTATCGGTCACAGTGTTTGTGTGTTTATGTGTGTGTGTGTGTGTTTTGTCAGAGTGAAGAGAGGGTTTACTGGATTGGACAGCATTGTGTGTTAGTCTTCTGTAATAAACAAGGTTTATAAGTTACTGAAACACTTGCCAGTGAATTCAGCATAAAACAGATGATTTATGCCTGCAAGCCTTTAATCTATGATCACATGTATGCTCTTCTGAAGCTTTTGTAGAAAGCCCAGCAGGTTTAATACTAATAAAAATATTCTATTACATTATTAGGTCTATTTCAGAAAATGCATGAATCAAAGCATGCAGATGATCTTTTTCTGCACACCAATTACACGTCTTTGTTAGTTAGTTAAGCTTTATTTATTCAGGAAATCTCATTGAGATTAAGATCTCTTTTTCCCTTTTCTTTTCAGTAAAACAAAGTTGCAACTGGGTGTGCATGTATGAAGATATTTAATGTATATGTGCTCAAGCAGAGCCAGGAGATTTGAGAGGAAACATTGCTACATTGCCTTACAAATATAGAATAGAAGTCGTACTTTTACTTTTTGTGCTTGCTATAAACTGCAGGGCAGAGGTACAGAGACAACATTCATAAAATAGTATAAACAAGTTTAACTATCCTACCTTTTTGATGCAGCTGTCAGGGGAGGCGTCTTCATGGTCATTCATCATCTGCTAAGAAAAAACAAAACAAAAAGATACATATTTGTAAAGTGCTCAACCCACTCCCTTATGAAGCATTTATGCAAAAAAAAAAAAATTATTTAAGCATTAAAAGAGAGCACTGATTCCTGTGCTTCACAGGGTCTTGACCATGGGTTGTGACCGTCGCTGCTTGATGACATGAGCACAGGGTGTTCACAGTTCATCACACACACCCTCTGGGCTACAAATGTAACCAGAGGGATATAATAATGGACTGAGAGGTCACAAAAACACACACAGAAGCAAACATAACACCACACACACACACCTACTCTGATGAATGAATGCCCCACAGATTTGACGTTAATTCTCTGCTTCAGCGTTGCAGGAAATTTCGCTGAGACAGTGTCTGTTTCTGTGAGTGTGTGTGTGTGTGTGTGTGCGTGTGTGTGTGTATAATTAAGCCTTCAAGCAATATTTACTGGGGGCAGATGGGTGGTAGAATGCTCCCAGTGTCTGCCAGAGGAAATGAAGGAAGTGGGGGAATGATGAAGAGATGGGGCTGCTCTGCTGCAATGAGGGGGCATTTCACATATAATGGCAACCTAGAGTCTCTCTCCATCTGTCTCTTTCTTTCCCTCTCTGAAGCCCATTGATGGCAACTGAGGATCAAAGAAGAGATGGAGTTTTAGGTGGGGTGGGAGATCAGCGTGGTGCGTTACTGAGTTTAAGTGAAATTAGGCCTTTAAAACGTCCTCAAACACAGACACACGGCATATCTGAGCCTCCCTTTTCCTGCTCCCTATCCTCCCCATCTGCCCTTTAACAGAAAGAGTGTTGTGACAAGACTGGCTGCCTTTATATTAGAGCTGACATTTTAAAGTTTGTATTTCCTAAATCAGTGTGGCCCACCATGATAGGGAAAAGAGACATTTATCTGCTGTGGAATCTGCCATGAAAACTGTGGAACTATTCTGTGAGCTCTGGCATACAGCACCATCTTTTATTCACCTTTGTATACAAGGCCTCAATTCACAGGAAGGCATAATGAATTTTGTGTATGAGCTTGTGGATGTGTGCACTCATATCTCCCTTAAGATAAAGGTGTCCCTAAGTTTGTCCACAAGCCTGTTTATTGTGTTATTATTATTATTACCTTGAAACATAGTAGCACATAGAGGTTAACTCTTAATTCTCTCCTCTTACGAAACAGTGAACCAGATGTGCCATGTGTGCACCGACGTAACGTGCACAGTGGTTTCCTACATTAAGCTGTCAAGGGATCTGTTTCTCAGCCTCACCAAATGGGAACAATTACACCACAGACACTTAACAACAGTGTTCTCAGCCTACTTACACATCATCTAAACCTTTACAGAAGCATCCTGTTCCTGAAATCAGTTTCAAACAATGCAACTGTAAACATGTCATCTCCTGACAAGAGTCTCCCTCATGGCCAATCCAATTTGTCACACAGTTTTGGCTTGTAACTGTAGTGCCGCTATTTTGAAAATGTGCAAATAGAGAGGTGAAGTACAGCACTTATAAGTTTCAGATGTGTGCGTCCACAATGAATGAACAAATGAACAAACAAAGCTAAAGAGTCTGGACTATGATGCTTAGGGATTAAAAACGCAGCAAAGAACAATAAAAAGTTGTTAATAAAGTGAGTATGAGTGATCAAAAGTGTGCAGGATACTTTGATTTCTTTGCATATGATGTTTAGAATTGCTATTCGGTTGCTGCATAGAGTTTAATGTATCAGTAGAGAAGAATTCTGGCCTCTATGCAGCATCTTGTGAGGGTGTGCTTGTATTGTATTTCTGAGAATGGTACACGGTTGCTTTTTGCATAACAAGGCTGGAATAAAGAAAGGTAAATTAGGGTTAATATGTCTGCTCTGTAAAATAATGTGCTTGTGAACTTCAAACATGGCGATAGAGCGAAATAGAGAGAGTGAGTAAGAGACAGAGAGAGAGAGAGAGAGAGAGAGAGAGAGAGAGAGAGAGAGACACAGACAGAGGACTTCCCCTTTCTTGTAATGCACAAGGCCAGCTGCAACAGTTTACAAAACCAACAGCTTGGCTGGGTCGTCTAAAATGCTACCAGGCGTTCAACAACTACAGGACAAATTCTGGACTTTCCCCCTGCTCTGTTCAGCCACATGCCAAGTGTAAATATGTGTGTGTATCAAATTGTGCAAGAGTAACCTAAAACTGTAGAAGACATGCAAGCAGACATGAGTGGTTTTACTGATGCCTTAATGTCTTTCAGCTTCAGGTGGGGGGTCGGGACAGTGCGGTCTTTCTTTCGTCCAAACCTCAGTTTTGGGTCCAGATCATTGAGCTGACTGTCAGTAAAATTCTAATTATAAAACTCCCTGGCTTTAATTCAATGCAAAAGTTACCCAATGATGTTCTTTCTTTCTTTTTTTTGCATATTTAAAGATAGGTGGTTAACAGGGTTTACAATGGTGGAAAGCAAGGGCTTGTGCAATGACGACAATAACTGTAACACAGAGGCAGGTGGGGATGCTGTTTCAACACTGACACACTGTATGCACACACACAAACTCTCACATATATACACTGACACACAAACCAGACAAACACACATTGACAGGAACACACACAGAATAGCGTAGCCTTGCAGCAGGATCCCGCCAAGCAAATAAATAAGCTATTAATTAGGGAAGGAAAATGTGATTGGCCACTGACTGGCGGTGCTATGATTTATTGCACGTGTCACAATCATCTCAAAGTGACTTTTACTCCGGGTCGGTGAGACAGGTCCAAATAGAAACTGGCCTATGCTGAGAGGGATAGATTTTCCACTACACAGAGAGAGGTAAAATTGTCCATTTGTTCTGTATCTAGCCTGCTGAATGCTGACTTGTCAATATGTCTTATGGAAAAGAGAAAACACTGAAGCAGGGGTAATTAGAAAGTGTGTGTAAGTGTGTGTCTGGGCACACAAACTTCTCTCTGGTCCATATGACCTCAAACATAAACAAATCCAGCCGTGGCTTGATGAAAGTGCAGCCACCTGCAGAATCCTTCCACCAAGAGCTGTCCAGACCCTCATTAGGGGTATGCGTAAATGTGTGTGTTTGTGTATGTTTAAATGTGTGTGTATGTGTCTCTCACCATGTCTGTGGTGTGTGCTTTAACACTAGGCGGGAGGAAAAACCCCACCATTATTAGTGTTTCATAGCACAGCTTTTGTTATTGGACAGAGTCAGGAGTTTTTCAACACCACTTTAGCACCATTCGTACTGACATGCCATGATGACCAAGCGGACAAAAGAAAACACGACGTGGGGAGAGACACTCAGTGAGTGGACTGCCTCATTGTTTTTACAAGACCTGTCACAGCCTAAAACCCATGACAGAGCGAAATCCCGCTCAGTTTATTTCCAGAACTGATTTAACGTAAAAAAACAGCAGAAATGCCCCAAGGGGGTTTTCTGTATAAAGCCCAATGTAAAGCTCAAGTCCAACCTTGAGAGAATCACCCATACATTAATCTTCTAGTCATAGAAATCACCAATGAGAAGAGTTTGTAAGTAGCCATAGCAACTAGAGGAGGACCTTACAAAGCTTGCTCATCATCATCTTCATGCGCGAGGAGAAGAAGAGGGCCCCACTTGGAGGTTTGCGCCGTAGGAAAATGTTAGCATTCTGTTGCCAAAAACAATTCTCCTCGACTCTGGATAATATGAGGCAATACAGCAACATGGCCCAATGGATGGCTGCGGATATCACAAACCCACAAGTTTCCAAAAAGAACCAGCAGCAAACAAACCTCAGGGCTTTTTGAACCAGGGCCCTGACTGACAACCCATTGGCTGCAAGAGCCACACCAAGAAAGCCACAAATTGAAAGTTGTGCTATGCATTTATCGGGAACTTTTGCAGCTTCTTGGCACATTGATAGGATTTCATTGTGGTGGCACTGACCTGGATGGGTTATTGATCTCTTTGACGTATGGATGGTGGAGGAAGCGGTCTTTCACTGTGTGTCGTGTTGAATAATAAACTGCAGAGAAAGTGTATTTGTGTCAGAGAGCAAGAAAGAAAGAAAGACAAGAGGGGAGGCTCTGTTTCTCATTGCTAGAGCCTTTAAAAAAGGAGCTAACTATCATGTCAAACATGATCTCAACAAATGGATCTGACTCCTCTGACTCCCAGACACTGGCAAATCTGATCAAAACCCTTTACAATCAATGAATTACCATGGCTGCCCCAAAAAAGGAAGAAAAAGAAGTGGAGCTATCAAGTCTCCAGTGTTTTTTTTCTCTTGCTATCATTAGAACTCCATGATAACAAACCTTTTACACATTCCTGGCAGAATCTGTTAGAAACTGTTTGACTAAGGATACACGTCTGATTCAGTCTGCTTTTTAGCACCAAGTCAGTTGGTGCCTGGTTGTAGTTCCAAGTCCTTTCTTTGGCTTGTCTTTTCAAAGAGTGTAAATGGGGGCTATTTCGGGACTTCCCAGAGATACGAGCCTTGACAGTTGACCCAAAACAAGACCAGAGCTATGATTTCTTAAAAACATGCCTCAACAATGAGGTTGCGCACAGAGCTTAGTAGGGAGGTTGGAAAACTAAGGCAGGAGAGGAGGAAACAGGGTAGAAATGTGCACTGCTAAATACCAGGAAGCTGGGCATCCATTAGATGGAATATATTTATGATGACTTTAATAAGCAGAAGACTTAAGGTGCTTTGGCCAAGACAAACGTCAAGGGGAGTGCTGATAGGAAACTTTCTTTCTCTTGTTCCCTTTCTTTCTCTGTCTTAGTTGATAGATAAGTCTATAATGAATCTAATCACCGCTTGATTCCTTATCTCCATTTACACTTTACTGTGAAGCGTAATGTGAGAAAATGATACAGTCATTGGTAGAAGGAATTAAAATGAATTGACGCCAAAGGAATGGCAAGAAAGAGGAGAGATCAGATTAGCTTGACACTTATCACACCACGCTAAAGCTAACACTGTTACCCAACCCTACATCCAGATGGGTCTATGCAGGGTGCGGCCTGTGACGGAACTGAGAACTGTTGGTGAGATAGAGCTTAGCGCACAAAGGTTAGATTTGGAAGGCAAACACTCTCGAACTATTGTGCGACTCTGGAAAGTCACGGCCACTTGTCAAATACAAACGGCTGATATTTACACAACGAGCATTGACCCCGCATGTCCTAAGAGCCTTTGTGTGATTTATGACGAAAATACCATAGTGAAATATCTTGGCAGGGTTTACATTGACTCCGGACAGGCTTGTCTCATCATTTCAATGTCCTGTATGATTCACAGGTCTTGCATAGACATGTACAGGTCTAGGTGCCACTCATTACACATTTGGTACAAATGAACAATTCAAATATTTGTATTCAGAAATCTGACAGTTGCAGCGTTTGAAGTCATTGTAGGAAAGTGATGTTACGAGGTGAGGTTTGCACGTAGTCAGCAAACGAACCTTGGGAAAGAGAGTCAGAAGAATGCAAAGGGAGGTGGATGGAGGAGGAACAGAGCAAGATTCCGCAAATGTATTAAAAGGGTCATATTTTCATGGGGCCCTTGTACGACCATCCATCACCTGACGTCCAAGGCCCTTTATCCTTTTAAGGCCGTTGACTCTGAACTTTATATCGACAGAACCATGCAGATAAATTAACTGCTTGGCCTCCGCTTTATTGATAAGTCATTTGGGCAGATGATCAGTAATAATCATAAGTGAATAAGGGTGTGACGATAGATCTTCTGCTAGCAGATGTTGTGACAGCCTCTGGGTTGAGGCCCAATAAATAACCTTACCTTTTGGCCTAAGAGGATTGCCTGCACAGCATCGGCAGCTGCTGTCGCATGCCTTTCAGATAATGATATATCACGTTGTCCCTTTTCATTTTGATAAAGGTTGCAGTTTATCGATACATGGCAGCAGGAAGAAAAATAATATTCCCTAATTTCTAATGGTCTCCTATTCTTCCCATGACACATATTGCCTCTTAGCAAGCAGCGGGTTATGGAAGGAAGATTTAGGGTCTTGACCTGAGGGCATATAGATCGAATCAAAGGTCATGCCATGGATACTTTTCATTTCCCATACCTCAGCTGAACAAGATGCCTACGCAGCCTATGCATATATGAATGTTTACATTTATGCACTACATAAATCTGATATTGGCTTTCCAGCTCTGCAATGTCATATGTTTCATATATCCATTTCCTCTTGCAAACTTAATTAGTGTATTTAGAAACGTACACCAGACCACACTGTCTGTCCTTCTGTCTAGTGCCAATATGAATCCCTAATTCAAACCAGGAATGCCTTTAGGTAGGTAGAGAGGACACGGAAACACAGAGAGAGGGATCTCTCATCGCGTCAGGGGCTTTTCTGGACAGCAGCCACTGAGATATTGTCACGTGATGACGGATAACTGGCGAGTAAATTGCATATCGTTTATCGAGGTCCGGCTAAATATTTACACTGTTTGCATATTTCAACATAAACAGAGGGATTTTGGTAGCTTTTCAGTTCTCTCTCTCTCTCTTTCTTCAAATCCAATATATGTACAAGAAAGACAAGCTGGCTCAAACAGAGAGGCTGGATGTGGACAGAAGTTAGACGAGTGCAAGACGGAGGGAAATAAGGAGAAAGGAACATTTTGAGGAAGCTAGTTTTAGCACAACAGAGTGCATTTATTTTGTATCTGTACATGTGCGTGTTAGTCGGTCAGACATCCCTCCTGCAAATCCGTCCTGTGGCTTTTCTGTATTTTTGGACCACACACACATACACACACACATATACAAGGAGCTTGGGCGCGGGCCCAAACATAGAAGTGAAAAGTCTCTAGTGACTTGGAGGCTAAGTGCATGTATATATGGGTCGGTGCCTGGGACAAGCAGGGGCTTTCTTCAGGGCTCCGAGGGTTTACACCGAGGTCAAGTCCTACACACGATGATGATGATGATGATGGTGCTTGAGAAGGCCAAAGCCACGCCGAGTGACTCGCTGATGAGATTTTTCCAGCAGATAAATAAACAAGGCCTGACCGTGGATTTCCTGCTGAGGGGGTATGAGTGTGTTTTTGTTTGTGTGCAGCAGGGCACTTTGGATATATGAGTTTGATTTGATGCACCAAACTAATTATACACATTCTAAAACCATTACATAATTACAGTAGTAACAGCTACAGATCAATTATCAAACACATCCCAGAGGTCCTCTGTCTTTTGTACTCTTCTGAAGTATCCATTTAGTTCTTTAGCCCATCTTTACTCTCTCAGTGGTCTTTTTGTATCGCTATGGCCTCTGTGTTTACACGGAAGACGTAGAGCTTAGATGTTAGGTCATCAGTAGGACAGAGGTGAATGGCGTGTGCTGAAGAGAGAGTAAACAGATCCTATGTTCATAAGACACTCTTTGTTTGATAGGTAGACTGGGTTTTCAGTTTTAATACGCACTCTTTTTAATATGTTTTAACACAACAAACCACAACAAACACACAGCGATACTGCGCTTCCTTTTACTGATCCACCATAGAATAGTGTGTTTCTGCATTATATAACTGATTTGACATTCTACAATGCCAACAACAAGTTAAGTCAAAACCTTAAATCAAAAAACTTCTTATGGTTGAATTTAAACGCAATTACCACTGACTGAAGCACGTACACGATATAAATACCAACAATAATAACGGCAGCTTAATAGTTCTAATAGCTGCTATTAGCATGTGTATTATTTTCAGTATGTTGTGGGCAAAAAACACAAAAAGCGTTTGTGTATAACAAATGGACTGTAACCGGTGCACTGTTTATCCTTGTGATTTCTTTTGGTGGCCAATCAGATTATTTACACGGTAGAAAAGTATAAAGGCCAGAGCAGTTAAGGTAGCTGTTACTGCCAAAAGATATTGTCTGGAGATACTAGCTACAAATGGTTTCTTTCACTATGGTGGCCAGAGAGGAACACACTTTGCATTGGGTTTACGCAAAGAAAAAAACAAAAAACATAATTGCCAAATGAATGTAATGGTCCCTAAATCATGATGACTGGTTGTTTTAAAATTCCATTCTTCCAACAGTCATTAAGTACATTTACAATTAAATACATTTCAGATAAAGGCATAAAAGCTTCAATCTTACAGATTATAACAACAGAATAATGAACAATACAAGGAAAAATTGTAACTTGCTGACAGTTATTATTGCAACAAAGAATTGCCACATGAATCAATCCACGTAAAAAGAAAACTGTGACTACAAAGTGAGACACTCTAAAGTACTGAAAAATATGAAAGATACTCATTTGAAGAGCAGCAACAATTCGAAACACCAAGGTAACATTGCAAAATGATAAATCAAACCCATTGTGTAACTGAATCATCCACCATTCTGCGCTCATTGATCCGCTCAGTCTAACATTTGTTGCCTGCACAGCAACCACTTTGGGGCTCTCGTGCTCTGTGTCCAGTTTAGTTTTCTCTTTCTAACCCTCCCTCTGTCTTTCTGTACACACACTCTATTTATTCTTGCTCTCAAGAGATAGCAACATTTATCACCACAAGAGCTGTCTACAAGTCCACGGGATCAACCCATCACCTCCACAATAAATGTCAAGCTGTCATGATTTATGCAGCTAATGAAATTGATTAGATGGCTACAATGTCCGAGGACATTGCGACCGCATGATTCACTACTGTCCTGTGTGCTAAACAGTAGTGAAGATGTCTGTGTGCCTGGAAAGAAACCAGCAGTGGATGGTAAAAACAGGTTGTGAGTCAACCATCGCTTGACAATGTACAGTTACATCTTTGGAGCCTCTGTCCTCACTCTTTATGGTTTGGCCTTGAGGACTCTTCGCAGAAGATATAATTGAGTGGAGATAATGTAGCAGTCCCACTCCCTTGTACAAAGGCCATTGTCTGATGTTGTTGCCATCGAAGCCCAAGATGAGTGTTACTGAATTTGATAATTTCAGGGATTGTCTCAGACTTCAAAAGACTGTGTGGTAATGATGTTGCAAAAGGGATGATGTGATGCTGCTGGCTATCCTGTGGCACTGAATGGAAAGACTGTGTGTAACTGTGCAAGACAATGCCATGTAGAATTTTAATATCTGTCAAGTATCTCATGTTATTCCAAAGTGCAATCTCTCTCATGACATATAAACCAACAACTGTTACATAAATACCAAAGATCACAATTTTGAGCACTCCATCACAGGTATGTCGGACTGCTAAATACTCTTTTTCAAAGACAAAACCCTCATTTAATATGCAGGTGAAGGTGGATACCTATTCAGTTGACCTTCGGGCTCATCACAAATGAGTTTATTAGCTGGGCCATATGAGGTGAAGGGCCTTTACAACCCTATTAGTGTGAAGCAGAGACTATCTCTGTCACTAAGATTGATGTTCCCTGGCTTATCGAGCGCTTCCGTTATCAGCAAAAACCTTCAGCAATGGATACTAAGTCCCATTTGTACACCTCAGACTTGAGACTCATCAAACCTCGCAGGTCTTTATCATTGGCATCGGCAACTGTTAAAAACCCTTCTAAGTATTATCTTCATTGTCAGTTGTCAGTGATACCAGTTTTATTTCTCAATGTAGAGCTATCATCGTCATCCTGGCTGTTAGAATAACAAAAGTATGATATGTACAGATAGGATGCTCTGCCGTGGTCTCTGAACCCTGGTTTATAGCTGTCTGTCTGTCTGGCCAGTCCATTGGATGATGACAGATGACTTTATTGGGGGAGTTGCATGGTCACAACTTGCAGCCGGGACTTTCCATTAGTCATCTAACTAGAGCAATCAGCATGGAAAACGTTTGCAAACACCCTTTTGACCCTTTTTTTGTTGTTTTTATATCTGCAAAGCCAGAAAGTAAGCTATTCTTTGCCTATTGTTTGTCTATTTCAATAACAAAAAAGATTAAAATGACCAAACAAACTAGGAGCATGGAAGAAACTGATTTTGGAGCCGTTCACTCATTACATTTCCTCTCATTTTGGCCCCTGTGGTTGTAATAGATGACTTAGGGAGAAAGTTATTGGACAAAGGAGGAGGGAGGGTGAGGGGCGAGCTTGGTGAGAGGAAACTTATCTGTCCTTGGGCTGTGGGACAGAATACAGTGCTGGCTTTATGCAACGTCTCGGCCTGTCGTTAAGGAACGATGACACACTCCTCCAGGCCCACATTAATCTTTAACAGTGTGATTTCTAAAATAACACCAGTGTTTTCCCTAAGGCATGTGGGGAGAGAAGGCCCCGCTCAGTCCTGCTGAACTCCATCAGGATTTTTCCTTTCTTTTCTTTTTCCCCACACAATGTTAACATCGGAGAGTAAAGAACAGGGCAAGGGGGTAAAAAAGATGGACAAGAGTTTGAACCGAGAGAAAGAAGAGACACATTGCATGGGAGTACGGGGAGCATAAAGAGGAGCTGGAGTGAATTTGGTGCAACGTCACCAGATGTTAAAAGCCCTTGACCTCACTTACTCACCCTGACAGTGGCAGCTCCAGTGGCTCCCTCGCACCACACTTTACTGTTGTTAACAGTGTTATCACAGGGCTGCCCTGGGCAAGATAAAGGCTTTGGCCACTGATTGGCCTTAAGTGAATGAGGGACTGGCTGCAGACACATAGACAGAGAGGGGAGTGTCAGTCAGCCTGCCTCTGGTTAATGACAGTGGAGAGATAGAAGCTGAAACAACAACATTTTGTGGGGAACTGTGTGTGTTTAACAGCAGGCTGGGAAAGGGAGCATGGGAGAAATAGGACAGTGCCACTAATGTTGTTTGGGTTTTGGGAGCCAGACAGGAATCTCTCTTTCCATCTCCCTATCAGGGCTGAGGGATGTAGCTTGGCCACTTGTTAGTGACCATTACACAGCATGCTAGAGCTGCAGCTTGAGGTTTTCCATCAGGTCGAGCAGGGGACCTCATAAGACACATAGAAAAAGATGGAAGATCCAGTGAACGGATTCCAACAGATAACCAAAGCCAAAACCACCAGCTTGTGAAGCCAACGGATTCTTGCAGACATCTTGTCTCACAAAATAGCATCTCTCTCCCTTTATCTCCCTCCTTCTCACCCACTGTCTGGATACAATATATCTAGTTTCACAGCATTTTCAATTCAGCAGATGTAAAAGGGATAGGAGTGCTCTCTTCATGAGACTTTTTGAGACTTTTTTGAGGATAGGCTTATCCCTTCTGTAGCTTTCAATAACTTCCATGTGCATTTCATTTCTCATCTCCTCCCTCTGTTTCCTTCCCACTGAGTGCTCCACACAGTATACAGAAGGTCGGGCCAAGGCTAACATGTATCTATAATGTGTTCGTCTCAGGCAACCCCCTGAGGAGTGGAGCGCTGCTTTGGCTCCTTGGCACAGCGGACAATGTGGGTGTTGTATGGAGGAGCTGGCTGGCTGTACACTCATAGATGAGTCAATCTGGGGCCACTACTGAACTGATGCCTGTCCTGCCGCTCTAGTGCCTCAATAAGACCCCTCTTCACAGATAAAAAAAAAAGTGCTTCTCTTATTTGCTTTGCATTAAATGTTTAAAAAATGGCTTAACATTTTCTTCTGCTCCCATGCTGGATGTGATCTCTTCTCACCCTTCACGCTCAGTATAGAAAGCTTTCTTTTTTGGGCTTGTGTGTCTCTGTAAGTGTGTGTGTGTGTGTGTGTGCCTACATGAGAGTACTCCTTTTCACAGTGCTGACACCCGGCAGATTGAGACATCAGGCGCCTGCTTGCTGTGGTAAATTAGCCATTCTTCTCAGGGGCTAATTGGAAATCTAAATGTTTTGCAGGGGGAGAGAAGAGCTGTGAAGGAATGTGGTTTGCCAGGGAGCGGAAAATTAGATTACAGATTTTTTTCAGTATTTTTATTCAATGATATTTGATACTAAATCTACTTTGATTATCACTATGTTGAGGGAACCTGAAAAGAACAAAATGTATTTTCTGAAAATGGATACTGGAAACAATGTTTACCAAGAACCGTTTGTGGAGATGTATTCCCATCCTGAAACAGCAAAAGCTCTGAATTAGAGGCAAATACATTTACATGCATAATGACCCAACCACAAAAAAGAAAAAAAAAGGCATTAATTACAGTGACTCCATCTGCATAATTCAGGATAAAATATGAAACAAAAAATGCCACTAACACTAATTGACTAATTCATCACAGGACCTTGTTGGTAAATGTTCATGCCTGCTTGAGTAATTTCAGCAAAATGAAAACATTTGCATAAAGTTAAGGTTTGAAGCTTGCCAGTAAACACAGAAAAGTGACAAAATAGTGTACAACAATGAGGCATTGACTACCATTTGCTTAACCCTCCAGTAATTAGTTGTGTTAAGCAAAAAAAAAAGTGGATCTCTTGTCTACAAAAATAGTGACTTTCTTGCAATACATAAAACTGCACAGCTGCAATGTATGGCGATACAAAAAAAAAAAAAAAGAAAGGCATTTATTTCATTTACTGGATATGTTTTGTCCTAAAACTTGCAGAAAGAAATTTGAGCTTTGAAATCTTATGTGATGTTTTTGTTGCATTTGTTGCAATGCTAAATGTCGTGGCAAGCATCACCTTCAAAGTATCTTGACAAGTCAAAGCGGTGTGACTTTGTTCTTTATAAGCTGACAGTCCTGTGAATGTGGCCGGAGGCTGGCCCATGCACAGTTATGGGCGGTACTCCCCGTTGTTGGGGGTTAGTTTGAGGTGCTGGGAAAAAGGGCTGTGCATTCACAGTAAATGAAGCCTTGTGAGTAACCTTGGAAAGAGCGCTCCTTAACTGATGAGTCTAGAGACAACTTCCCAGATCTTCTCCGCCACATCGAGACACCCACAATGCTAAAGACCTACTGTCATCTTTAGAGCAAACCACAAAAAGCCACTGAAAAGCTTAGTTTTAGCCTCAACCGTGAAAACAAATCTAAACACTGTGAACTGAGTTTTGTCTCATTCTTCTTAATTGGCAGCAGCAGGTTTTTGCCTCTTTTTCTTCTCCGTTCAATATGAATAAATGCGACAAGCTTCTGATCCTGGCTTTTCAGTCTATGACTGTTTATTTATCTATTTCAACTACACCCAAGGGAACAAAAGGCATGCAGAATGGCCACTGACAACCATGTCGAATATCTCTTTCTGCCAAATCTGGCTGTTTTCTCTCACTGCTGTCACTTGATGTCTTTATGTGAGGCTGAGAGTTCGCCACTATGAAAAGGGTGGGGGCAAGCTGAGTGAGTGACCCCCACAGGAGGGGAGTATTAAAAGCAAAAAAGAGAGCGAGAGCAAGGGATGGATGAACCAGAAGGCGGGAGAAAAGTTGAAGGGGGAGAGGGGGCACCCCTGCCGGGTCCCAGGCATCTCGGCTGGCAGTCCCCATCTTGGCTTCAGACGGCTTTTGTCAAGAAGGGAAAAGAGGGTCTCTTCTTCACTTGGGCATGGGACAATAGATGTTTTGTCAGTCAGGGAGGGGGTGTCAGTGGGGGAGTATGGAGGGATGCTGAAAGAGGAATAAAGCCAAGGACCCATCTTCACAAGGGGTGGGGTGGCGGCGGTGGGCAGCCCTTTGGGACTGGGCAGATGTTGAAACAAGGATGATTTATTAGCCTTAGTGTCCTTGGTGGCACTTGGCCACCATCCCAGATTTAGGAGTGAGAGAGAGTGACTGAGAGTAAGAGACATGGGGAGCAGAAGGAGGAGGAGGAGGAGGAGGAGGGCAGCTATGTGTCAGAGACATCTTAATACCTTCTATGGGCATGGGGCGCTTCTTGCTCTCCGACCGTCATGGTATTTTTGCCCGATTCTCTCGTAGAAAAATAACTTGGTTGGGAGTCATCTGCATCACTGAGCTGGACCTTGTCACCCAGCATTACCCCCTCCCTCCACCACAGCCTCCCCCCAACAGACACCAAACACACAGACTGTGTGTGCTGCCCTCACTGCACCACCACCATCACAACCATCCCTCCCCTGATTATATAAAACAACAAATTACCAAATTAACATTCCCAACAGCCCTCACTCTCCCTTCACAGTTCTGGGCAGAAACTCTCTCAAACTTGCCAGAAAACAAGTGTAAAAGAGAAATGCTCTATGGGTGCATGTGGCTGTGTGTATGTGTTTGTGTGTATTATACATGTTTTGCATGCGTGTGTGGTCAGGGAGTTCTCCACTTGTTGCCTCTGTTGATAAAAAAGAAAAAAAATGAAAAGAAAGGAGTTAAAAAGTTACTTTCTGTGTGCCTCAGGCAGCCGCAGATCCCCGTAGCTTTAGCCCTGCGCTGTGCTGTAATTGGGAGGTGTCACATGTTTTAAGTCACAGCGTGTCACCCTGTCATGCCACCCATGAAGACTCATGAGCCTATTTTTTTTTTTTGTGTGTGTCTGAAGCTACTGAACCTAAAGTGAGAAGAAATAGGACGCATTCCTCAGTGCAAAGCTTCCTTAACAGTTTTCCATTTTTTTATACTGTGTGAGTGCCCGTTTCCATCTCCACAGCATCTCTCCCTGTTCTTTAATCCAAACTCAGCCCTGCACTCCCTTCACACACGCACATTTTCTCCTGAACTTGACCTCCCAATTTCTCTACCCGCTTCCTACGGTCCTCTCTGTTTTTTACTTTCCTTTCCTCTCTCCTCCCAGCAACATTTAATCTTGCGACTTGTTTGTCCACCCTATTTCCCAGCCCTCTGCTGACAATCTGTAGGAGGGTTACTTAAGGTAGTGGGGGAAAGTTTGGACAGCTTTCATCAAGGGTACCCAGGGGGAAGATTGATTGGCAAAGTAATTTACTGCCCAGTGTCCGTCCTGCACTCCACATTCTCTACCTCTACCTCTCCCCCTGCCCTTCTCCTGATCCGTCTATCCATCCATTCATTCGTCTCCAACTCTTTACAAATCCATACCTGCTGCCTGGAGGTAAAGGTCTCAGTGGAAGTGATAGTGTGTGTGTTTGTATATGTGTGTGTCTATGATAAGGTCTGCGGGTCTGCATGTAAGGTTGAGAGTCAGAGTCTCAGTAACCGCTGGCGCAGATGAAAAAGACTGATTGTCTTTGGGTTGAAGAGGAGATTGACTAGACGGCAGTGACAGTGTGTGTACATGGCGCGCGCGTGCATGTGTGTTATGTGCACATGCGTAGACAATGGGCATGTGACTTTGGAGGTCTGGGGGGGGCGAGAGCTTTTGACATGAATGAGAGAGAGGGTCATCTATCATTTAAAGAGAAGGGTTGAGGAGGGATTGGAGGAAAAGGCAAGAGAAAGGAGGGAAGAGGTTGCGGGGTCAAGTCTCCATCACTCTCGTTGTCTTCTGTTCTCTCACTGTCAACCTCATAGAGATTGACCACTCAGTGGACTCCACTTCAGCCTTCCTATGACTGTTCTCCCTCGCAAACTGTTCTCTCCCTTCCACAGGGCCCCCGGAAACTTTTATTCCGTTCATTAGTATAACAAATACATACAGATGCTAAGGGACGGAGGACGCAGAAAGAGAAAGGATTTCTAAGCACATGCTCCCCCCCCACCCCACCCCTCGCAAATGACTGCTGATTTGGAGACAATCTGCTTCTTTGTAAACAAACGGCAGGCAGAGGAGCTCATGCGAGAAGTGGTCTTATTATTCAATGTAAACGTGGACAACTTAGTGTTTAAACAGGGTATTAGTGATAGGATGGTCTGTGATTTGCTTTACTTGTTTTCAGGTTAATAGTGGAAATGCAGAATGGAAAGAAAGAGCAAATGTGGCATGTGACAATGAAACGGACACACGGGAGTAACGGTAAACTGACAAGTGCCCGTGAGACATCTAGAAATTGCTGGAGGTGCGGATTTTATGGTCTGTGTGTATGCGAGTGTTTCACGTGTACGAATATCATGTGAACATGTCTGAAAATGAGTCCTTATGCCTAACGTCAGCATCACCATACCATAATCAAGTTTAATTTCATCTAAGCAAAGCCCTGCCTCTCCCTTTCCCTGCCTTGAGAGATACAGTACATTCAGGTTAATGACTTTTGCCTCTGCGGTGTCCATTCCAATTTCCACATCAGCAAAAAAAAAAAGGCCACGAAACATCGATTTTTCCTGGTTTGCCAAGACATGATGAAATTATTTCTTTGCCGCTGAGACATGTCATGATAGGAAGAGAGGCGGTCGACTTATACCAGAGGTTAATGACGAACATGGGACAATGACTGTGTGTGTGGGCACTGGTGAAGACTGAAGAGAAGCAGGGAAGATGGGTCCGGGGGTACAAAGACTGGCATACATATCCTTCCACCCCCCATGAATGCTCCATCCAAACTTTTTTTTTACTACTCAATGGCCCGTTTTCTCCTGTGTGTCCCATGAATTATGTAAACGACTATGGAATCCCTTTCTTCCCCTGGCCAGAAGAAGGCAGGAAAAGGGAGGAAGAAAAGGCAGAAGTGAGAGAAATGCCTCCTCCTCACTTTTTTTTCTTCTTATGCTGCCTCTGAGCAACCTTTCATGTTGGTGGTGTGGGCCTGAGTTTCAGGATCTGCGGCCATGTGAAAGGATGATGGTGGCCGCTGAGTTGGTGGAGGGGGAGGGTCAGGGGACAATGACATATACAAGGAACCGAGGAGGCAGGCAGGGAAAGAATGCAAGCCTTGTTGTTGGACGGCTTGACATTGATTAATGAGAGAGAGAAAGACAGAGAGAGAGCGAGAAGAGAGAAAATAAGAAGAGTGGGGTTGCATTGGTATAGTAGGCCAGACAGGGGGGGAGTTGGACTCTCATAGGGGTAAGAGACTGCGGAAGAGCCCCGGGCTGCACTGCTGATCAGGAAGAGGGTAGCTGCTGTATAACACTGCCCATCAAAAGATGTGTGGATGTGTGTGTGTGTGTGTGTCTGTGTGTATCTAGTCATACCCTGACTATTTAGCCTGAGGGATTGTCTGTCTTCCCTCATACACAAAAACGTATGTAAGCACACACAATTCAGCGTAGGTCACATCAATCCTCATCCATCAAAGTGCTCCAAAAAGACTACCATCATCATCATCATTAGGACTTGCTTTGTTGTCCGTTTGTCACACACACTTAAGAAGCTCAGCTGCTCCGTGGAAAGGGAGAAACCAGCAGTAGTCAGAACTCTCTTTAGCCTTCTAAAGTTGTATTTTGATCACAGTTGACCCTTCTGCCTGCCCTTTTTTTTTTTATAGCACTGGCGACACCTTAACACGACTAGTACAGCAAGAAAATCTCTACATACATGATTGTTTGAATGCTGAGAACATAAGCCTTGTATTACACACACACACTTGCTGTGAAACAGCTGGTATGGTTAGCAGCATCAGCAATATTCTGAATATGTAAATTGAAAGGGTAAATGTAATAAGCAGCATTTGCAAGGAGAAAATAAAATTGTAAGAAAATGAAAATCTGTTCTGAATAATCCTGAGTGAGTATGTAAGTTGTAAATTAATATACTGCATTTTGTGTTTAATGTTATATATATATATGAGTCATATAACTCTTTAGGATATTTTTATTATAAGCAAATAAGCCTACAGGCATAGAAAGAGGCCTCGACATCAACAGTGTCAACGGTTCATAGTTCGAGTGGTGAGCAAAAAGTGGATTATGGTGATGTGAGATGTGTTTCTAAGGACATTTTGATACTTTTTTTCCTCAGGCAAATTGTGAGTGAAGCTAACCACAGGGGAGAACTGGCTACTTCCACGAGCCACCTTTCAAGCCTACAGTGAATAAAAAAAGGATTTGGTTTGGGGTGGAACATCACTTTAAAATCTGCTATAACACGTGTTAAAAGTACCATATGTACCATAACTCTTTGACGATTTTTGCGCTCCAGTCACTTTTTTTCAAAGGACGTTAATCTAATTTTCAAATCTTTTCCTATCTTTCCCATCCTTGCAAATGTTCAAGTTAAATCCTCTTCTATTAGTTGTCTGTGCTCTGTTGACCTTCTCTACACCAGGACCTACTCCAGGCCGCCTCCGTCTCCAGCCAAGAGGGATTTCAAAGCCTCTCCTGGATGTCCCAGGATCCTTTGTCTCCACTCTCATCTATAGGTAAGCACAGTGTGCACCCCTCCCCACCACTAGCCTCTTCAAAACTCTGCACAATAGCCAGATTTCCTCCCAATTTGCTGGTAGAGAAAAGGAGGCTCAGGAACTCCTTTCAGTAGCTTTGAATGGTGGGCCTAATTCAGACTCAATCTTTGGGTTTGCCAGGCCTCACCCCAACCTTAGCTGGCCTTACTTTGGAGCGCCTGACATTGACTAATGCTAGGGCAATCCCACTGTTGAAGGACTTAGCCTTGTGCACATTTGTGCCTCTTTGGCAAAACATGCCGGCTTGCGTTTATACTTTTGTGTATGCCAACTGATATTTTAAATCTTACTTGCCAAGGGTAAGCCGACAGAGCACATAAGCTCTTTCTCAGTAATGTTATGCTTTGCACGCTTACACTCATTTCAATTTGGGAGCTTCCCACTACAAACCACAGGCCTCTACTGTTGGTCATCCCTGACTGGGGAGTGGAACAGGCAACTCTTTCCACGAAAGCCTCACTTTTCTAACCTCAAAGTGACCAGTGCCCCTTAAACATACATATATATGTGGTGAGTGTTAGTGTGTTTTTTATAGACTTTGAGTTCACTCTGCTGACCATTTGTTCTACTTGACCTCGCTGCACTCCTCTCTGCCCCAATTATGCAAGCGCATACATCCACTTTGCATATTTGTACTTCTTTTTCTCCTGACACCCATGAGGTCAGTTCTAATCAACCACCCTTCGGTTGTACACACACATACACACACACCATTCTCAAAAGAGTTCCTCAAAGACGCCCACCTTCCAGGTCCAAGGACTGCTATTAAAGCAATCAGAAGCTTTCTAAGCTAGGTCAAGAGCAAGGTGCTCACATGGGGATTCTGATTTGAATTATGCAAAAGGGGAATAGGAAAAGAACGAAGAAAACAGAAAGTGAAGGAGAGACACAGAGAGAAAGATGGGAAAGAAAACAACGAAACCTTTTGTAGTCACACGGAGGTGAAATCTTGCAAACAAAAGAAACAGTAGAAGTGAAGGCGACAAAGGTGGGTGAGTGACTTCTGATGAGACAAAAGGGACTGAAACAGTGAGGAATTTAAAAGATTAGTCTTAAGTCCAAGACCCTGACCTTCGGACCTGATGAAGCATTAGAAAACATGATGAGGACTGAAATGGTGGGACCACACGCAGTTTTTTGTGTGTATGTATGTGTGTGTGTGTGTGTGTGTGTGTGTGTGTGTGTGTGTGTGTGAATATGTGTCTGTGAGATCAGCTTTCCCTGTGGTCCATTCAGTGTCTAGTGGCTCAGGATACTGAGACAAGAGGAACGAGAGGAGAGAATTATCTTGAAATACGACTGGATCCTGTGTGTGTGTGTGTGTGTGTGTGTGTGTGCAAAAGAGACGGTAAGAGAAAGAGTCAGTAAGTGAATAAAGACAGTAAACATGGTAACTGTAGAGCTGATATAGTGGCGAGGAAGGAAATGGGGCAGGTATAGTAAGTGTGCCTATTTTGTGTGAACCTGACATTTTAGATGTGTATGCGTGATGCATGTTCAACAATTGCATTTAAACCTTAGATGAAGTCAGACAGTCACCCTTTGTCACAAAAGGAAAATAAAAATTCACATCTAGTTCTATCTAGCCTTGCAGATAGTATTTGATTATTTTTACCCGATTCAGAGATATCCATCTTTGAGATTTCTGCCTCCACCCCAGTTTAGTGGAAGTGAATGGAATTCCGTTTGTTCACAGCATTCAAAAATCACATTTAAAAAACAGCAATATCTGTTTTCAGCAACAATTTCCTAATAATCTGCAGACTTTGCTTTGAATTGTTTTCATTGTAACTACTTTATACCGAGTATACAGTCCCTAAACACCTTTTCTGGAAAGAGAAGTTTCTGTTGAAATGTTAAATGATACCTTTCAACCCTACTGTTTTTTGTCATTTTGGGTGAATCAACCATCTAAAAAGAAAAATTTAAAACAAATGTCATATTGTGTAACTAATGAATGTGCGCTCATCAACATGACACTAGTTCAAGAATTGAATACAATCTCAAATTTGTCAAGCTAACTGAAACTCTTCAGTAATAGAAAGTGAATAAAATGTAACTAACGTGAAAAATATAAGCCCATAATTGCCGAACGTCAACATATGTAATTGTATGCGTGTCCCTTTGTGTGTATAGCTGAGTGTCCTCTGGCCAAGCCTACCCTGCGGTGAACATAATCATGGCCCTGTCGTCCCCAGGTTAAAGGCTCACTGCTGGGTCTTCTGGCACTAATGCAGTGCTAAACTATAGGGGTCACATTAGCCTCAGCTACTTCAGCATGCATTACAGTAGAAAGAACTCCATTGCCCATTAAAAGCCACCAGCAGGCTATGATGTGGACCTACCTGTGATGGCCTAAATGAGTCACTTAATGATAGCCGTGCTGCAGGGAAGGAGTGCTCAGACAAAGAAATACTGATTGGATACTGATTTAGTGCGAGGGTCAGAAGAATATGAGTCAGAATATCATATCAGTTCTGTCACTTTTGTCACTTCAGGAATAGCAGGGGTCCAAGCTTTGAGTGGATATCATTAGAGATCACATACTTTACATACTTTTTGTTACTTTTTGTCACATTAATACACTGTGCAGCCTACTGTCCATGCTGTGAAACTGGATATGCTTTTAAAATGTGACTATACTTCCACAACCTGGCTTTATGGAAGCCAAGCCAATCCAGTTGTGAATGTACCAAAAATAAACAAAAATAATAAAATAACACCACAGAAACATATACAACAATAATAAATGCTGAAGTGTGTGTGTGTGTGTGTTATTATTTATCTGTAGATACCCTTAGCATCAACCACAAGTTCATAATATGGGTTTCCTTTATCTTCCCACTTTTGGAGACTAAGTAGAAGAATAATAATTTTTCATCAGTTAATCTGGTGATGATTTTCTCAGTGTATTGACTCATTAGTGGGTGGCTGTGGCTCAGGAAGTAGAGCAGGTTGTGGTTGTTGGTGGTTCAATCCCTGGCTCCTCCTGTCAACATGAAGGGTCCTTGAGCAAGACACTGAATTCCAAGTTACATAGGCAGGCCAGAATCTTGGTGTGTGTGTGAATGGATGAACGAAAAGAAAATTGTAAAGCACTTTTTCCGTTAAGATAGAAAAACGCAATACAAATGCAGTCTGTTTACCATTCCTTGGTTTAGTCTACAAAATGTAATTGAATAGTAATCTTTTGATAATTTCCCAGAGCACAAGGTGACATCTTCAAATTCTTAGTTTTGTCCGCCCAATGGTTGAACAGCCAACATTTGAGAAGCTGAAATCATTAAATGTTTGGCATTTTTACTTGATAAATGACACAACCAAACATCCAATTTCAGAATTTTTGATTGGTTTTATATCGATCAACCAATCAATAAATCAATTAATCTTTCAGCACTACTTGACACTGATGGCTATGCAAACAACAAGCCGATATATTATGATCATAAGTTTAATACTGTTTCTTATCCTTCACTGGGCGTCTACTGTGCATTGTTCTTCTCATTATTTATTCTGTATGTTGATGTGTGTTTCTTTAAGCGAAAAACACAAACCACCTGTGTGTCATTGCAATATTATCGGAGCTCTTTTCATCTATCTGTGAGTTAATCTGTTTATTCAGACCAGGAAAGAAGGCCCACAACATCTGGGAGGACAGAAATCAACTCCTGCGTTCCCCTGGGTCCATTAGCAAGGTCAAGTGCACAGCAAATAGGTTCAGAGCCTCCTTGGAGTCTGGGGCCATATGGGAGGTAAGCAGCATGATTAATGAGAAATTGGGGCTGATATTAGGGTTAATTGACTGTGTTAGTCACCTTTTAGATATGAAGTTTCTTGTCCTTCACACTGCTTGTGTTGACAGCAGAAGTTACTCAACAGACAAACCACTTTTTGGGGGATTACACTCCATATAATGACTGTGGTTGCATTTGTGCTTTCATATTTCCTCTTTTAACTATATGGTAGTTAACCAAACCAAATTAGATTTTTAAATGTGCTTTCTCGGTGCATGTACCGATCTTTATCCCCTAACTACCTTCCTCCCTTTTATTGCCTATATCTTTCTGTGCTAAATATCTATAGCCTTATTCTCACCTGAAGCCTTCTCACTTTTTGTTTTGTCCCAATGGAAGCTGAACTCAAATGAAGTAACTGGTGGTTGTGTACCTGATTCTAGTGTTTGTTTATTTGAAATAAGCCTGGCAGCTAAACTTTAAAAAATCCTTAACATGTTGTTGGTAAGCCTTTATATAGATCATGGTTCATCTAAGCGGACCTGAGGAGAAACTGGGTGTAAACATCCACGAAAAACGTTCTCAATGGATGTTTGTATCCTGGCCGAGGGGTGTGGGAAGAGAAGGTGAGTGTGTCCAAGCAGTGGAGATGAGAAGAGGGTAAGTGAGCCATGTGGAGGAAGCCAGAGGGTGAGTGGTGATCTGTAAGACGATACCCTGCTACCTTCCCTGACCCCCCTGTCGGGCCACTCTGTTACCTGGACAAGATGGGAGGTATTAAGTGGCCCGCTGTCCCGCTAGGTTGAGTTGCTGATCCGCTAGCCAGAGAGGAAAGCCTACCCCTACTCCCATCTTCACTTCAGTGGGAGCGTTTGTTTTGATTTTTGTCCTCTCTTTCTCACAGACAAACCTGAGAGGCCCAATTTATCTGGGATAGAGTGAGGGGAAATAGGGCGCCTTGCCACTTGAATACTAGAACTTTAAGCCGGCAACGGTTCGCCGACTTTCTCTGCCAATGTCTTCCTTTACTGTAATGCAATGCTGACATACACAGAACAACGGAGGGCTTTTGAGAATACATTAATGGCAAATGAATAAATAAAACATCATGATATTATTATATGATTGTAGAAAATTGGAATCAATGACACAGTATTCTCAGCTTTTGAAGAAAGACCTGATGAAAAGTGTAATCAAAAGCCACGACTTCCACCATGACTTTTTTTTTCTTTTAAACTAGAGGACATCTCTAGGTTTCCTGTGAGGAGTCAACAATGTGTGCTGATGCCCACCCACATCTTTAGGCCGGGCAAAACAGGGACTGCAGAGAGAACAGGAGGAACAATTTGCTCATTCTCAACCAAGACATGGGGGCTTTGGACGAAGGGAAAAAAAAGACACCCAATATCCAAAATCCCTCTCTCAGGGCCATCATGTGAAGAATTCCCCCTCTTCTCCTCCTCCTGTGCCCTCCCTCCCTCCTTTCCTCTTCTCTTCTCTTCTTTTCTTTTTTAATCAAGCCGTCTGGGGTTGTCAGGTCTTTTGAGACGAGGACTCCCAGCCATGTGAAAAGTTAATCCCTTGTGGGCCTTCTTCTCCGTGGCGCTCATCTCCCTGGGAACACTGGTGGTGGCTTGCAGGCAGGTGGTGGTGGGTGGATGGAGGTGGGAAGGAGGAGGGATGGATGGAGGGATGAACACAGGGCCACCCTTACCGATGGAGTGATGCAGATTCTTGTCAATTCCCCATCACTGACTCGGAAGCCCACGCCTGAACTTAGGGCCCTGTTACTCATCACATCCCACGCCCTCCACACACATACACACACCACCCCAACTTCACACTAACAACACTTCTTTCCTCTCCTCTTCTCCACCATCCTCCCTCCACCCACTCTGTCTCAATCCCAAACTCCAAGACCTTTTGATGAGGTTCCCCGCCTGACCAACAGACGGCTAGAATAGAGGGCAGAGAGGATTTGCGGCATGGAGTGCTAGTGGAGTGGCTTCTGAAGGATGACAGTGGTTCACAATGGAGAGGGTACTCCTATTGCATTGTGCCCCAAACCTCCTCGGCATCACAGCATCGACCCCCACCCCGTCCACCCACAAGCCACTTGGCTTCAACCGTTTCTCTCTAGCTTTTTCACTGTGTGTCAAAGCAACAATTCCGACAGACTCCTCTTGGGCCTTCTGCCAAGGAATGAGGGACATGACAGATAACAATGGAGGTACGACGAGGGGTTCAGCGGCGCTTTTGTCAGGATTCTCTCAATGAGCTGTTTTAGGGACATCAACAGCAAGTACGAGGAACTAAGACACTAGCTGTCTTTTACTCTTACGGCAAAGAAATCATATTTCTGGTTAAATGTTTAAGGCAGAAAAGTCAGAGAAAGTGGCTCACAAAAGCCTTCTCCAGCAGTCTGAAGGAGACAGAAAAATTCACACTTGAATGCTTTGCTTGCAGTGCACTTTTCTTCCTCGGTTTCCCTCTGAGAGCAAAGTGCCATTGGAAATATAGACAAGCTAAGTCAGCCATCTTAATCCCTCTCCCCTGTCCATCTCACACTCACTCAATCCACCCTGACCTCACACACTCTCACTCTTTCACACACAAACACATGCGCACACACTCATTTGCCTTCTCCCTCCCACTTGATGTGCCCCAAGCCCCCCCACCCGAAGAAAGGAGCTTGAGGCAGAGAGAATCTGTGTTGGAGGGGTGTACAGAGTGAGATTTGGGAGTTTGTAAAGGTCAGCGCGGACTTTGTTCAATCTGAGGGTTTATCTCAGCAACAGCAGGGCAGGACAATGGGGCCGCTTGCCGCGCAACAGAAACCCAAGCTGTGGCAGCTAAATTACTTCGCTGATAAGGCCGAATTAGAAGCACTGGGACCCCGGAGGCAAGGAAAAGAGGAGGAGGCAGCAAAAAGAAAAAAAGGAGAGGAGAAATAGAAAGGGAGGGCACCTAAGGTTGAGAGAGGGGCTTTATTTTAAATCAATGAATTACAAAAGAAAATATTTGAGTGTGTGATCTGGGTATAATTAAAGCACATGCTCTGTATTTTGTCATGAAAGCAGATAAGGTCTACTGCACAGACATCAGCACCTGACAGTACATTGGCATGTGAAAAGAGATCAAAGTCAACTATCTGCAAGCACTGTGACGGAACATCAAGATGTTTGTATATAAGTGTGCAGCTGAACACAAGACTGTGAAGGATGCTCAGAAGGTCCTGTGGTGATCCATCATGTGAATGTTAGAGAGGAGACGTTCAGTGTGTTCAGTGTGTGTGTGACTCGGTCAAGTGTAAGAGAACAGAGGTGAAGAGATTACAAAACATAGGATACATAGGAAACGGAAAGTGGTGTAAAGACAGAAAGTGGTGGTGAATCCTGACACGCATCCCCCACGTCACAGGAGAGGAAGAAGAAGAGGGGTTGGGAAAAAGACTTGAAATGCTCGAATAGTCTGGTAGGCACCGTGCTTGTGTGTGCACTGTGTGTTTGTCGGTGTGCTCTTATAAACATACACTTGTATGTTGTTCTACACTTGTACTAGAATGTCTGCCTCTGTCTCCCTCACTGAATAAACAACGTCACAGCACTTAGAACTTGTTCACAGAGTGTCATTGTGAGCTCTTGGCCAGCAGAGGGGAGCAGGCTTTGTCACCAGAAACACTCATTTCATTATTACCAGGGTGTCCAGTATTTGATCTCAACTACTAAATAATTAAGAATGGCACGTAACTTACAGAAGTGGAAGAAAAACAAGGATTTGGGTGATATACAGGAAGATAGTAACAAGATCATAATGAGATAATAGTCCAATATACAATTTTAACACTAATACGATCTACAGGTAAGGGCGGGGGCCATGTGCACGTAGTCACACTCTCGCACAATGTGACAATGCTTTTGTTCTGTTGTTTGGTTTAACTTTGAGTCTCAGAGAACTAGAACAGTTTTCTTTTTTCCACCCTTCTGTGGTACCGGGTGGCATGCTGGGTACCGTTGCGTACCAGCTGCACCAACATCAGCTCACCTCCTCACCAGAAGAGTGACACAGAGCAGAATCATATGACATTTAAAGAGGACAGAGTGACTGAGAGGCTTGCAGTGCACTGCTCTGACCATTGAGAAGATTTGCAGGAATCAAGTTAGCCCCTCTCACCTTCCCTTTCTTCCAGGACAAACAAACTTATTGTTCCCCGTGGTGAGAATAAAGTCAGGACTAGATTGATGTGTGTTTGTTTGCTCATTCATTTGTTTACTTGCTTGTTGCATGTTAATGTCATCTGTCATCTTTCACACCTACATGTAAGTAAAAGTCTAGTTGTATATGTATAAGCTGTGTTGAAGTCATCACTTGCTTAACATGTTATGTAATTCTTGAGGTATGATCAGATCATTATTTTATGCTCAATTACAGTGATTGAACATCAAAATTCACCGTCACAGTGACTAATGTGCAGAATAATGCAAACAAAATTGAATGAGGCAACGACATCTCATTAATGAAATGTCTGGGAAACATCTGTTTAAACTGTTATTTGTCATCTTGACACAAGCACTAGTACTAAATTAAGATATAGACACAGACACACACACACACACACACACACACACACACACGTAAGAATGACTCTTGACTGTCAAAGCCTTCTTGTTGTCTCATGCAGACAAGTCTCCAGGTCTCGCTCCCAATGACAGTGGTGGAGAAAATGAGCGAAAATCACTCGAGCGATTCCGGAGAATTTCCAAAGTAAAGACGTGCCGGCGTGTTCGACACTTCAACAATTCAACAATTCAACACTGTTTTTGGATCTAATGTCGTCATCGTGCTTTGCTTCTCACTCTACCCTGTTATTCTAAATGACCGAGTAGAGGAAAGAATAACATGGGAGAATGTCTTTTTCCTGTCTGCCTGTGTCTCTTTATGTTTGTGGATGTATGTGTGTCCCCAGTTTTTATGCCTGTACATGTTTGTGTAGAACCACATTATAGTATATACACACCCAAACACACAGTACATTAATACTGAGCTTTTAAAAAGAAAGAAAAACTTGTAAAAAACAGAGAATGGGAAGGTTACCTGAACTTTTAGACATTAATAATGATTGGTTAGTAAGAGTCCTCCCTCTCCTTCTAGAACCAATCATATGCTTATGAGGGCCCTTTATACTACCATGACTGTTTGACTCTGACAAAGACACACTGTGCTGAAATGTTAGTCCCTATACCTAATAAAAAGTAATTAAAAGGCACAGCTGTGTGCTGCAGTTTCCTCCTGGGCTCAAGACTTATGGATCGAGGTCTACAGTACAACACAAGAACTGTAAGGAGTTAACAGAATACGTATTTCTACAGCCAAGGCTTTTGGGCCGTGTTGTGTATCTGATTATGGAAAATGGCAATCACAACAGCCACGGGAACCTGATTAATAGGTCACCACCTCCTGCTTGAGTCACAGAAATGTTAAGCAGCATAAGGGATTGAGATTTAAAGTGAGGGAGAAAGGAAAAGTGTGTGAAAATGGATGAAAGATCTGTGACTTGCAGAGGTCTTGTATATGCTTTTAGACACTTACACATATATCTGACAAAACGGAAACATCAGAGCTGAACTGGGATGAGCCTTGTTTCATAACTATTTAAAAAAATATCAGCCTAGCAGCAAGAACTGGGAAGGCAGAAAAGGGGATGTCTACATAACGTAACGCGTAAATCTAATCACCAATATTAACAGCATTTGACAAATGTTATCATCTTCCATTGTGGCAAAGAGCAGTGTCATAGTCTGCTCATGACCCGAGGCCCTAACTGATGGCGCTATTCATCAGGGCAATGATGAACGATGGGGTTTCACTAGAGACATAGTGAAAGAGAGGGGGAGAGGGGGATTGGACAGGATTTGCCTGCGCTTCACCACATAGGACTGATGGGCCAAAGTGAGGGTTTTTAAATTAATGTTTAAAGCACCTCTACTAAGAGAAACCTCATGAAATAAAGGATAGCATTGTGGTAGAGATGCGTGAGGAGACTGTGTGTGGGGGGGTTATTCGGGCAAACAAGAGGGTCCATTGAGAATGGTTGGCTGGTGTGGCTGAGGTCTAAAACCAATGACCAAGTAATAACAGCCCAAATCCCAGGGACAATATTTGTCAAGTTCCACTCTCTTCAAAGATGGATGACTTTGCCCCATGTACTTCGTCGGGAGCCTGTGCACCTTTCATCTGAGCCCTACAGATTAATTTATTAACTAATTAACAGATGTTGGTAACGAGTTATGAACAAATGATAAGGTATCAGGCTTCTAATCAAACCTGACATTTAATTTGCTGCCCTGCTTCCTCGTTATCAATTACCGTGTTCATTGAAGATAATTGACAATGGTTTGCACTGGGACACAGGAGGCTTGTCTTTAACAGCTTTCTTAAAAAAAACCAAAAAACAGTACTGCTGTGGTGTTTCTAGGGGCAACGCCGACCATATGTTTAATATTAGATGTAATCTGTTCCACTGGAGTGCTCCGAAAGCTGGGAAAATTGGATTAAATTGGCTAATGGCATGTTTAAAACCTACATAAAATGAACGTGAATGGAAGACTTTACAGCACCCAGGCCCCAGATTTGTGGTGTTACGCTCTCTCTCTGGTGTTTTTGCTCCATGTGTAAACTTGGGGTTTCTGTCAAAGTCAAATAATGATGACAGAAAACCGCATAGTGTTGGTCAATACTGTTATTAGAAACCACAGCTTTGATATCCTTTTCATTACCATGTGGGACTATACGCACATGTGCCAATGTAACTCCTTACATTAACACATCATTTTATATAATCAATCATGAAAATATGCAGTTAGTCTTAATCTTAAAGGATTCACTTTGTTAAAAGATAAAATCTGAATACTTTATGTATGTAGGCAGCAATACATTGTTTTTGTAGACAGTTTCAGTTTTGTTCAGTTTTGAGAAATGTGTTGTTCTTAAACATTTTAATGTTTTTTGCACCAAAAAAGCATTTCTATTCACTATCTATATCTGTTGTGTAAGGATGGCAACAGAACTCTCAGTGTTGCATATTTCAAAACTAACTCCATAAATAGATAGTACAATGGCTAAGTGAAAAAATGTGTTGTTGTTTTTTGGATGTGCGATTCAGGCGAACTGGCCCTTTAATGTACAATTATCCTCTACTTTCCAATGAAACCAGATCGGAGGAGGTGAAACTAAGAAGTCCTGCTGTTTTTCCTGTTGTGGCTTTAAGAAGAAGTACTCTCAGTTCATCAACGCATGGTCCTGATTTGATTACTTAAAGACATGATAATGACCCCATTTAAGTGAAGAGTTTCACTCATGCTATACAATAATCTACACAGTAGGGTTCAAGTTAACTAGAAGTAATGTTAGGGCTGAGTGTCTAAAACTGGATGATGAACAAATGGATTTCTGTGTTACGCTTAGTGAATGCTTACTTTCTCTGACCTTAACCAACACTCATAATTGAAGTGGCAGAACACGACTGTCAACACGAGAACACTGGAAAGCACATTAGTCAAATTAAGCAGGAAATAACTCTCTGTCTCTCTCTCTCTCTCTCTCTCTCTCTCTCTCTCTCTCTCTCTTTATCTCACTCTCTTTCTAACTCTGTCTCATACTATCCATTCACTTGGTGTGACTACTGTCTTCTGACCTGGCAGTCCCACAGAGTTTCTGCACTATCAGTTTGGTACCAGTCACCTTAAGGACCAAGCATCAAGATAAGGAACACCTTTCTGGAGAAGGTAAACAGATCAGACAAGTTCCAAGCTGCACCTTGAATGCCCTATAGGGATATCTTGCAGCATAAGAACTTGGCCATCCGCCCTCCTCAGGTAAAACACAAAAGGCGAGCAAACACTTTAGGAGGCGAGAGGTGGGTCAGGACAGATAAGTGTCAGGGTGCGCCAGGACTTCTTCTCCCTAAAGTTTGGAGACAAGGACGTTAGCTTAGCTCAGCGATTAGGTCGAGAACAAAAGGAGTACAGCGTCAGCGTGAAACGCGTACTATCAAGATGGAGATTAAGTGCCTGACAGAGGGTGAGGGAGATGCATGATGCCATGGCCGGATGGGTATCTGTCACGTAGAACCTCAGCAAAATGAGAGTGCCCGCCAGATGTCTTAGCCTATCACTAAGTCAATAACGGGGTAAACAGAAGAGCTAGCATACTTTTCACCTCTTTCCAAACATTACTGGATAAATGATACTGATATGGAAAATCACCCCACAAAAAGTAAACAGAAAAAGAATGAGGGACAAAGAAAAAGAAGTTTGCCTGGCAACAAAGTCATCCCAAGGTCCACTGCTGAAAAGAGACAAATATGGCTGCAGGGCTGACATGGATTCTATGATACATGTTTGCGTGAAAAGCGTTTGTGTTGACCTTGGCCTCCAAAGGGGCTACATCACAGCACATCCCTAAAATCAAAATGCACAATATGTCCTTCCAATATACCCCTTATAATGGATCAGAATATACCATACCCTGAAGGTATCATGCTGTGCATCAGTTATATTCTATAAACTGACAATAGCAGAACACTGAGATTGGTAATTACAAGTTTAGTAGCCAGTAAATCCAAAACTGTCAAGCTAGTGACTCATTCTTCTCACAGTTGGTGCAATCGTTCTGCAACACCTGATGTGCCTTGACCTTCAAGCAAGAACTTTGCTATATAGCAAACAGTGAAGCTGGAGAAACAAAAGATAGTGAGAAAAGACAAGGCTAATAGGTGCTGGGGGAGTTTATAAAGCCATGAATCAGAGGTGCAAGGACACGCCTAGTGGTCATAGGGTAAGGAGAAGTGAGAGTAAACACAATTAATAACGCTTTGAGAGGGCTTGGCCAAACCATTTGTTTGTTTTCACGAATGTTCTTGAATATAGACATATTTGATCGATTGATTTTCTTCTGTTTTTCCTCTAAGGATCAAAGTTGTTACTGCAGGATAGATTTAATGTTACTCACAGACCCATTTGTTTCTATTAGCATGTACCACTTCCTCCAAACACATCCACACATGTGTTGCACTCCCTCCTGCCATCTGAACACCCAAGGGACTTAGATCAGTGAGTCCATTCAATGCCAGTCAGTGAAGTCAGTACCCCCAGCCATTGTATGGTGACATGACTCTATCAATAGGCAAGTCAGGTCACTCTACCGGCCAGATAATAGCAGCAGTCACTCTGACAGCAGATCCCCACGCTAGACTCTCTGAGGGCCTTGCCTCACTCTGCTTGTTTAGGCCTTCCTATCCTGAGGGGTTGGCAGGCCTACACACACACAACCAGAGACACACACACACACACACACACACACACACACACACACACACACACACACACACATAGTAGACCTGGGGCCCTGCCGTTCTATCATGTTGTGCTAAAGGGGGAGCATAATGGTTTTTAAATGGATGACTCGGTGCTGGCCCAGAGAGGGAGTCTGAGACAGAAGAGAATAGCCATGGCCTGCAGCGAAGCAGCTCTTAGATTGAGCTGTCCGTCTCACTGAAATGAGTCTGAGTTAACACCTCTTCCAGTCCCCAGCACCGCGGGACAGACAATAGTAGGCTTCCTCTCTGCCTTCCTCTTTCTTCTTTCTCTTTCACTCTTTCTATTACTCTCCACCAATCTACACTTCCACTCACATATCCAGACACCACTACAGCATCCGCCATGTGATTGTTAGAGCTGTTTGGCTTCGCTGGCAGACCGCGGTACTTGCAAAGCCAACATAATGAGTTATTGCCAGTCTTAGGACAAAATCCACAAAAATGCAGTCAGTGTAGTTAAACTGTTTTGGATTTGAATGTACTACTGTAGATGGCATATATCATTGTTGATGAGTAAAGACCTTTTTGGTGATTTCATGTTTTTAGAGCTTATTAGACTACAAATACAGTATAGTCTACACCCTGATTTTAAGATAATTAAATCAACTTAAAATGGTGGTCATGAAGAAGAAAGCAAGGCTGTTCAGCTCTTAGGAGTATTTTGGGAAGTAAAGGTTTTTATCCAAAATCAGCAAGACTGTATTGTAAGTAATTATAAAGTGGAAGCACAGTTAAACTAATCACTCTGATAACTAAATTCAGCAGTTAATCCAATTTTGTCTTCCTACCAAGCAGCGTTCAGCCTACATGTATGAGGCCTTTGGTTAGATATGATCATATTTACACCACAGAGATCTCAGATGACTTCACTTATTATCTCTCATAACACATCCCCCTGTTTTGGCAGGGGGCCGGTGTAACACACACATTCACAGAATATCCATGAACAGTATTAGACTCCTCAAGTGTTTCTGATGCTGTAAGACATGTTTTATTGCATCTTCTTTTCTCACTCTATCTATCCCCATCAATCATTGTTTCTCTCTCATTTCTTTTACCATGTTTCTTTACTCAGCTATACCTTTGTTGCTCCCTCCTGTCTATTTGTCTAAGACCAGAGGCAGTAGATGAGTAGAGGGCAAGATGTTAAAAGAGGGCAGAACGGGGTGTATGGGTCTCCTAGGGGAGTCTGTTGATGATTATCAACAGGCTGACTATTATGACTATCTGTGATAAGAGTCTGGGAGAGGAGAGCCCCAAAGGCTTGCAGCCCCAAACCAGACAGGATATCTTAAAATAAAATAAAATAATACAACATAAGCCAGAGTGAGTCCTCCAATGACCATTCAGGGGGGGAAGGAAGAGAAGACGGATCTGTCTTTCCCTTTTTGACAGGTTGGGAGGCAAAGACCAAAGATTTTACCTTCACAAAATTGGTAACATGCTAGTTGATCTGAAAAGATTGCACTGCTCATAAACAAAACTTCTAAAAATGTGCCACAGTCAGTGGTAGAATCTGGACTGTGTACTGTACCTTACCAGGTGGTTTATTAAACTTCATCTTCATTTTAAACTTACATTTTAAAATGGCCAATAAACAACACATCTTAAAAGTGAAACAATATGCTGAGTCTCTCCCTTCGCAGGGAAGTTTGTGTGTCTATGCCAAGAAGTTTCTGTGAGCACATGTGTGAATGCATCACTTTAGAGCTGAAGTTGGCCTTTTTTCCTACAAGCCAGAGAACTAAAGCTTAGGTGATGAATATGCATTAGTCGGGTGTCTGGGGAGAAAAAAGGAAGGAGGAAGAAAAAGAGAGAAAACATAAGAGCTACAGGGACAGTGTAGCTTTTGGAGAGGTTCCCTTTGCACCCCGAATGGCTAGCCATAATATGAACTTTAAAAAAGAAAATGTTCAGCCTGGCACACTGCCACATAGCGTGTGCCTGTGTGCTCTAATCGCCTGCATGCTCCTACAACTGTTGAGAAGAAAACAGGGTGAAAAAAAGAAATGAAGGCTTTAGTGGAAACCACCAGGAGATCTTCAGACTGAACATATTAAGGGAACCCTGAGAGATTCCTTTAAAGTTTTGTCAATGAGGAATTCATGAATTACTTCAGTTTTTCAGATATATTATATTTACAATATGTCTTTTAAGAGAAACTGTGAAGAAACAAGACAAATGCTTTGAGAATATAATACTACTAACTACTAATAGCAAAGCCTTTCATTCTAAACTTATATTCTCCAATTTCTTCAAACTCTGTTTCACTGTGGCCCTTTTACTTAATGACAATGTTGAAAAACTTTGTACAACCTGCTTTAATGAAATAATTATTCCTGCTCCTATAACACTAGTTCTACTCTGTCTGCTTAAAAGTCAACTTCTTAGAACTACATCAGTAGCAGGCACCTGTGATGTTTTGAATAACATGGTTGTCATTGCTCATCTGATAATAGTCCAAAATATGAGATGTGTAAGATGAACAACCAATTCTCTACAGGTAAAGTTTATTATTTTATCTCTTCACTTAATGATATATTTGCCCTAAAATGAAAATAGTCTTCTAAGTTCTTAGTTAGCAGAAATTACAATTTAACTGTGTGTAAAAAAATAATCCCAAAATCATTGCATGACCTGTTAATCCACATCTATAAGAATGTTTAAATTGTAACTGTGTACATGAGCTGGTGGTGTTTAATTCAAGCGCATCATGCCTTTTCCAACATGGTGCTCCAATGATTAACTTGTCAAAGTCTCTATTCCTTATTACAGTACATACAAATGTAATGTTAGATGTGATTAAATGTGAATGACTGGCCCCCTAAAAATGAAGAGTCAAGGAGTCAGTGAAATGAAAAGCAGGCCAGGACATTTCATCTCTGATTAGGCATATGAGAAGGAGAGAAAGGGAGACAGAGAGAGAGAGAGAGAGAGAGAGAGGGAGAAAGACAGAGATCAGGAGTTTCTTTTTTTCCCTAATGAGCTTACTGAAGCAACTTCAATATCCTTTAATGTCATGTTGAAATGAAAATTAATAGTTCAATATGCCGCCACCGCACTGGGCCATGCTTCTTCCATTTCCATATCGGGTGGCGTGACCAAATGAGTGTGCTCACTCGGACCAACGCCCAGAAAAGCTGATACCTCCACTAATCAGCCAGATTTTTCCATCTGACATAGCTGTGCTATTGCAATTCTGGACGAGTGTGTTACGTTTGTGTGTGTATGTGCAGAATCAAAGATGAGGTCCAATCATACCGGGGATGCAAATGGAATGGGCATCTTGGCTGATGATGAGATTGCCTGTGAAGACTGATGGCTAGAAACGTAAATGCGTAAATGGAGAGCTGCTCCTTCATCCATTTACCCTCTTCAGTGTCGCTTCATTTTGGCAATCACTCTTACTGTACACTTGTGTTTGTGCCACAAAATATGTAAGTCAAAAGTGATAGACAGTAAAAAAACAAAGAACCCGGGAAGGTTCCTACCTCCCATCCGAAGGAGCTGTCTTTTCCCGTGGCCCCATGATGCAGCGTGCTATGCAGACCAAACCTCTCGTCAGCACCAATACGGGTTTTGGCCCAAACGCCCAGACCGGCACCGGGCACAGAGGACTCCCGCAGCTCCAGTTCGCTGGGAATGGGAATGTCGTCTGGAATGTAGACAGGTGCTTCGTAGGGTGAGCCCTCCTTGGGTGTGGTGAAGTCCTGGTCATTGCTGCTGCTGTTGCTGTTGTTGTGAAGGTGGTGGTGGTGGGTGGCATAGATGTGGGGGTGAAGCAGGTGGTGGTGGTTGTTATTTGGATGGGAAGGAGTTGGTGAGGGCAGTGGGGACATGTTGATGATGCCGTCTTCTGCGTCATCTTCTGGGCTGTCGGCACCGCCTCCGCCGCCAGCCGCTAAACCCAGGAGGTCAGCCTCTGTGTCGTACATGCTGTCTACTGGCTCATTGTCATCTACGAGACAAAACACATATACAGAATTGACTGTTAATAGACAGGTATATATTTAACATAAACATAACATACAATTTTCATATTACACCATGGAGGTCATGGATTTGATTGGTCAACACAGCGCCTTGCTGAATTAAGTTGTGATGCAGCAAAAGTTCAGCCATGTTCAACTTTTTTGCTGGACAATCGTGCATTGTTTTGCTGGACTCTTGGGCGTTGGCACCCCCTTTGCGCCAGTGAATTGGCTCCATTCAAATGAATGAGAGGGCTCTGTGTTATATCTGCATCCTCAGTAGACACTACGCATCCAATGACTTCTTGACTCTAAATTACAAAAAAACACCCCACTTCAATCTTGAAACCTCTAAACCCTTAGAAAACCACACTGTGAAACGAGATAACTTGGGGGGGTAGAGAATACCTTTCCATCTGATGGCCTTCAGCTACAGATTTTCCAGTAGCCTACGCGAGAAGAGCCAGACAGGCGAAGAGAAGAAACTTTAGGTTAGCCAAGTTCTTGATGGGAAAAGTTCTCAATCCCATCGCAGTCATTATTTTCTGCCACGACTCATCTTACAAGTAATGGCTATGTCTATCACTGACATGGTTACCCTCGTCAGCTATCATTATTGTCACATCCACAGATTGACAATATGATTGTGCCTGTGCTCAAGGATCCCACCAACATCCAACATGAGTAAGTGATGATGAGCACTACAAGTGTGTGTGTGTGTGTGTGTGTGTGTGTGTGTGTGTGTGTGTGTGTGCGCATGTGTGTATGTGTGTGTGTGTGTGTGTGAATGCACACAACAGTTAAGCTTTAAGTCCAATTCCTGTGTGTGTGTGTTTTTTGTGGACAATGAAGGTTTACATATGTACATGTGCAAATGCACCTCGGTGAGTTGCTTCGCTGTGTGGTGTATGTGGGATTCTAACAGCACATATACCTTTTTGAACATGAGTGCTGAAAAGATTCCTGGGTTTACATAGTGATAATACACAATACTGTTCTCAATATCTTATTTTGAGGGCTACAACGGTAATTTACTCAACAAAAGAAACCAAACTTCTCAAGCGATAATACAAACAAACCCTACAAGAACTTTGCTTTGATAAAAGAGCACACAATTGGTCAAATTAGATTTAAATCGGGAACAATCTGATCACAGAATAAGAAAGATCACAAATCTGACCAAACATTTGACTCCATACTTTTCAATATGCAGTGCTACCGATATACTTGACTGGTTCAGTACCCAGCCCCCTGTACTCTGTATATATTTGTTTGTGGGTGTTTGCCTCAGCACATCTATGTGTGTCTCCTTCTTTTCCTCTCTGGACAGATCCTGGTGTCTTTAGTCAAAGCACCACTGCAGTTTTACTATCTAAACACAGGCACTGGCAATCAGCAGGCTAACTAGGCTCAAAATTACAGCACGAGTGGTTCCAATCAAGCTCTCTCCCTCTGTTAGCCTCCATCTAGCCTACTGCCAAGCCTGCCACCACTTCCCAGGTTTTAGCTGGAGCTGCAACATGACATTTAAAAAATGTGCTTGTAAGTACATGGACGTTTATTAGGTCACAGTGAAAGTTTGTGGGTTGATTTCGAATAAAACTTGTAAAAAAAAAAAAAGAAGCATTTTTAACAAGTTAAACTAAAACAATACCCTTCAATACCCTGAATACCCCTTCTTTCTGTTTTAAGAGTGTACTAATTTCCAAACAAATTTTCTGTATCGACTTTATAAGGTAAGAAGGGAAACAATGAGGCTTGAAAATTGTAGAATTTTTGAATGAGCTGATCAAGAAACAAAACTAGAAAAAGTCATCAATGAGTACTTTCACCATACAGTGCATCAGTTTTTAGTTTTTGTTCTTTGATAAATATCTGGGTTTCTGCACAGTGACAGATGTGGACTGTCAAAGTTGTGAAATGAACGAACATGTAAGTTTTAAATGTGAAATGTGAAACTATGAAAGCATGCGACAAGGGCTTTTCCCCCTCCTAGCAAACCTGCTGCCAGTCCATGCAGATCCGGGAAACTTATCATATAAAGCTGCAGCAGTAAAATCCAGGCTTTTATGACTGATTCTGCGTCATCCAGTGATTTTGACTGGAAAAGAACCCATTTTTTAATGATCATAGGGGCTCAGACCAGGCGTGCAATTAAGCATTGGAACATGTGAGCCAGCAGTAGCTTCCACTTTTCACAGATCAATTAAAGTTTTATAACTCAGCCCTATCTGCTGCTCCCTCTGCACAATCAAAAGTCTTTTCAGGCTGCTTTCAGACTTTTTTTACTCACTCCCCCACACTGGCACTTGACCCACTGAGAGCAATTTTGACAACCAGAAAGACAGGCTTGGAAAATCTATTAAATACTATTTGGCTTTAAGAACCTCTTTGCACAAAAAATGCACAGATAACTACGTCAAATAATTGAATAACAAGGAAAAAGAGAAAAAAAACCTCTTCATTTTAATGATTAAAACATCTTTGAAGCAGTAAAGCAGTGTGATATTAAACAAGTTCAACTCTTAGTCGTAAATTAGTTAATTCATGAAAAAGTTGCCTGGAGAGCAAACAGGGATTTTCTTTTAGATTACACGCCACTAGAGACAAGCTCTCTCTCTCTCTCTCTCTCTCTCTCTCTCCTCTGTAAGACAAGTTGACCATGTTCAAGCAGTGGGAAAAAAGTTGCAGATGAGAAAAGTAAACAAGAAACAATGAAACGGCCACGAGGAGGACAAAGAGGAGGAGGTGAAAAGTCTAAAAACTGACGACTGAGCTGCTTTTAAACAGCTGTATGTTAGCTCTGGGTCTCAAAAGACCCAGAAAGAGATGTTAGGTTCGTCTCCCAGAGGGCTTCTTAAAAAACACCCGGGCCAGATAGTGCCTTCCTCTCCCTGACTCCTTATGTTGTTCTTTCTCTCGCTGTTCCTCTGGCCATCTCCTTCTCTTTTACGGGGAGCTATTTATCCTGATTACATCAGGGGTCAATCATTAATTCGCACCTTGGGGGTCCCGGTGCTGGCTGCGGCTACAATGGGCTGCTTGTTCAGCGGCTGTTATTCCAGTGGAAAACTACGCTGCTCTGCCTGAGAGCCGAGCCCAGGCCACATGAAGGCATCCCATTTATTTGATAAATTGTAAATGCGTGCCATAAATGGAGCTCTTTGCTTTGTAGCATGGCTTGCAATAACAAAGATTTTAGGGCACGTATGAACACAGATGCAGGCCGTCACACAAACACACATCTGTTTGCAACTGCAGGAGCTGTTACTGCACTCTAAACACATGTGCAAGAGATCAGATGGTGTTGTAGGTAAAGATGATATCTCATAATTACTGCATGTCACAGTGACATTACAATATATGACGTTTATAGACACTAACCTCTAAAATACACACTTAACAATGTCAAATATTTCAAAACACAAGCGCACAACGGTAGTACAGGCCAATCTGACTACACTTCCTTTCAAGAGTCAAGATTAAAAAGAAAATATATCAATTAAATAAAATAAAAGCTGATAACATTGTAATCAGCGTTGCCATGGCAAAATAACTTGACACAGTGCTGAAAATCAGCAGTTTAATCGGAGGGCCTTACAACGAGGCAAATTGTTCTGTGGTTGTGTTTAATCAGAGCACTCTAGACTTAAATACAGAAAGATAGAGATCTGGAGTCATTTTCTGCCGTCTGCCTGGACGCACACAAACACATGTGCCTTGTGGCATATAGACTGAGCTGTACTGTGGACATAGTCTGGGTAGAAAGAAATAACACTGACTGCATGCAGGAATTCTGGGAGGGAACCTATAAATACTGCATCAAATAAGGACCAACTAATTTCTTGCAGAATAAGCAGTCGTGTCTTCATTGAGAAATATAATTGGAGTTAAAGATGCATTGCATTTTTACTTGTAAAAAGGGATACACATATTGTGTAAAGCACTGCAGAGCACAGGTTAGAAAGGATGCCAACAATAGCTTGAGTATTCAGAGCTAGGTGTGCGCTTTGCTGGAGAGCAGGCAGCACAGTGGAGCCACGGCTGTGGCTACGATAACAATAAAAGAGAGCTGGAAATAGGACGTGTGTGCCAATGAGGGCCATCATAGAGCACACACGTCCTATTTCCCTCACTGCCTTCCCTCTCCAACGCACACAGAGACTGTATCTTTGTCTGGCCGTAAATTGATCTGGTTCAACTCAAAAGGAAAGCCAGCCACTGATGAAAAGACAGTATCCAGGGATAGGGCAAAACTATGCAAAATTCTGCACTGGCTCCAAATATGGGGAGAAAAGATTGTCTGGTGAAAGGGGGGGAAAAAAGAGAGAGAATGTGTGGACCATGACAGATATGAAAAATGGGTAGCTGGTTGAGCAATAAATGACCAACCATTTTGATGGGGGCGATCTGTGAGTACTTGTGCACGTGTGTGTGTGTGTGGGGTGGCATTGAAAGCCAGACTTAATCTGCTGTTTGTGCTGCTACATTGTGTCAATATGGTCCCACTTAGCTGCATTATTGTATCACAGAGTGATACTGGTACCTGTTTCTCTGTAGTAAGGCCTTTGATGATTCTGTCTGCACACAAAAAAGCCTAAACACCCTCTGCTTTAAAACAGGAGGGGTGGAGGAGGGAGAGGCAGCTGTAAAAATCAAATGAGTGCAAATCAAAGGTAGAGTGAGCGAGAGTGAGAGGTGAAAACTGTTTAGCAGTGTATTTTTCCACGGTGGCACGGGGGTACAATATATTCAAAATGACGTATAAATGGAAGCATGTGACGGGGCAGCCAAAGGAGCACGTTCAGGGGAGAAGATGTGTGTTTGGTGTGTGTGTGTGTGTGTGTGTGTGTGTGGGTTTGGATGTAGTGAGTGAGCAAAGAGGGCACGGTCAGCTGCAATACCAGCAAGCCTCTCCGAGCGGGAACGCCACTAAGTTTCCCCTTATAAAAGCACCAGGGAACATTTCCAAGCAACAGTTAAAACTGCAACATGGCTTCTTCAGAGTGAAGAAGGATTACAGTGGCAGGAAAAAAATATGGTAGGGACACAGAAAGAAAGGAAGGGCAAATGGAAAAGAAGGACAAAATGAATGAGACAGAGAATACAACAGCTGAACAACACCCATAACATGTTTTAACTATACATATTGCTACAATAAAGTTTATGCTATAGCGAGTCACAGTCTTTACTGCTTATGGCTGCATTGTGTTTTTTATTACTTTTAAGTGCTGACGCGACCAAAAATGAAATGAAAATGAACTGAGATGCTATTTTTATTAGCTATGCACAGGTTGAAATTCACACATATAATAATAATATAATAATACCGCACAAACCATGCTTGCCAACATTCAGGTTCTTCAGCATGTGTGTGTCTAAATGGGTGCTCTTCCCTTACTATCTTTGACTGGTAGGGTTATCTTCCTATGAATCATGCTAGGGGAGCTGTCCCTAGCCTGTTCTCTTTCTTTATGCTTTAGTTTGTTTCTCCCTTACTTCCTATCTCTCGTAGTAGTGAACACTATTATATTTAATCACAGCACTTGGACATTTTAACATTTCCACATAAAAACAACTGACAACTGGGCTGAATGTGGTCACTGCAGCTCAATAATACCCAGACTGGAGCTTTTGTGTGTTTATATAAGTGAGTGTGCACTTCTGTGTTTGTGTGTAGCGCCGATACAACACGGCTGATGTATTGATGTGTTATTTGTGCTGAGCAGCCTTAAGGCATTCCGTCCTCCAATAGCGTGCGTGTATGTGTATGTGTATGTGTGTGTGAGTGTGTGTGTGTGTACGCCGAGATCAAGCCTCCAGGCAAATAGAAGACAGCAGGCGACCTCCTGCAGCTGAGAGAAGGTGTGTGCGTGTGTGTGTGTGTATGTGTGGTGGCCCTATGGTCCCAAGGGGCCACAAGGCCCAGGCTGCTGCAGACATTTATTAACAGGGCAGATTAATAGCACTAGAAGAGAACATGTTCATAAACATGATAAATATTAATAATAATCAATATCGAGTTACATTTGCCAAATTGAGTTGCAAACATCACCCAGGGGGAGGGAGGGAGAGAGGGGCAGAATCGGGGAGGATGGAAAGAGAAAGGAGCTGGATAAAACAGGAAGAGTGTGTGTGTGTGTGGGGGGGGGGTAAAATGAGGAAGGAGGACAATAAAGAGGAGGGAAATAACAAGGGATTGATTTAACTACATGACACAAGGAGCTCAGTTTCACATCTTTAATAAATAAGTGTCAGAGTGGGCTTTACTGTGACAAACCTGTCCAGGACGAACAAAACCCTTTAAACAAGATCCTTTAGTGTTAGAGTTCATTTAAATGAAAGTCAGTGCTACTTAAGATGGAGCAGTTACTGAGAGTAATTGTGTTTCCCTTTCTGCAAGGCTCCCAAACATCAGAAACGTTTGTTGGGACAGTGGCACCAGACCAGTGACAATATCAACCCCCTTGAAAACACTCACGTACATCACGCACATTCACACAAACAAGGTGGGGCAGAAAAGTTTGAATGTCTACCACCATAGTCAAATCTTACCAACCATGTAAAACAATTCATAAATCAGTTTTATAGTTTCTGTCCTATTTCCCTAGGGAAAAAATCACATTCATGAACACATCTGCCAGGGGGAGGAACAGCAAGGACTATGAGTCAATATCCAGAGAAGCGATAAAATGAATCAAATGTTTTGACCATACTTTCATTCTAAGAGTTTTTTAACAATGTGAAGTCAAATGTGGAATATATATTTATAATAGAGGAAATTATAAAGAAAAATGTCCTTAACAAACTAAACATTAAAACATTAATGCTATATAAGGTGAACTGATGCAGTTTTCCCAGACAATATGACAAAATCACACCTTCCACTAAGCAGGAACAAACCATTGCACCACTCCCCAGTGTCTCTTTCTTTTTCTCTCTTCATCTGAGTGTGCATGTGTGTGTGTGTGTGTGTGTGTGTGTGTGTCTACACCCACTTCTGGTGCAGCTTCATTTAGCAAGCCACTCAGGAGGCCAGACAGCCAGCTAGGGGAGCACCAAGGCAGACAGCGGGCAGAACAAACCCATCCATTCTTATTAACAAGGGAGAGAGAGGGTTAGCTTGTGTGTCTACTTGTGTGCACGTCAGTGTGTATATGTGTGAGGGGAGACATCTTTTTGGTAACACCATTTGTTTTAGTGTTAGTCTTCAGTCTAAAGTGTGAAGTAGTGGTCACATTGTTTGTTCAATTCATTACAATGTCATGATATCCTTATCAACCTCCTGCCACATCCAAGTTTTGTACTGTATTTCTTCACTAAACAATACAAAATCCTCGCAAATGAAACGTGTGGAATATTTAATATAAGGAAATGTAAAGCAGAGAGAATGCTTGGTGTAGGCCAACCCCCAAAAAAGCATAATACTTTTATTTTTTGGGTCTTTTTTTAATTTGCTGAAAAATGTATCCATCCTCCTGACGTTCATTGTAACAGCAACAATTACCACAAACACTTCCCCACAAATATCTAGTAATTCTTTTTCGAATTCAGATGACTTTTCCGCAAGATGGTGACAATTGCATCCATCACCGAAGTTGTCCACAATAAAAAATAATCCAATTAAGAACCACATTTACAAACCACAGTTAAATGAAGATCTGCATAGCTAATGCAGAAAAGGTCCAACAAACCCCTGAGCCTAACACCATCCCAAAACTCAACATTACTCTCCCTGGAACTTACAGCTCTCCTTTCAAATGTAACACAATTTAACTAAAAATAAAAGGATTTGGTTAAGAGTTTTAGCAAAATGATGTTCAAAATGATGTTCACTGCACACGTGTTATGTGCCAAAACCTCACCTGAGCTACATGCACCTGCACATGCGGATGCAACATCCTAGCCTTTTCTCATTAATATAGTAGCTGTATGTCTGAGGTTGTACTAGTGTGAATGGGGGGGAGTGGATTGAAGGGGGGCGGGTTGGGTGTGATGGTATTCACCTCTGCCACTGGAAGCAGCCTACACCCATACATCAGTCTATTACTCTGCAGCCTCGCGCCGCTCTGCTCCTCTCTTCTTCCCGCCCGCTCCCTCCAGTCATTAGCCAGTGAATTAACGACTATCCAGCGTGCTATTAATCACCCTGACAAAAGTGTTAGCATTGCCTGGCTAGGCCGGCACGAGACTGTGGAAGAGGAGGAGGAGGAGGAGGAAAAGAAGGAGGAGGAGGAGGGTGAGAGAGAGAGTGAGGTGGCTAGAAGGGGCATGGGAGACTAGAAGGTCTATGGTAGGAGAGGATAAGTGAGAAAGAATAGGAAGGTAGCAAGGGAGAAGATGGGGTGTGAGAGAAGGAAAGAAGATGAGATAAAGAGAAAGGAGTAGTGTAGAACTGTAGGAGAGAAGGTCAGTGCGAGCATGAAAGTGTTTAATTTTGGATTCCTGTTATAGAACAGTTAAATATAGTTACAGAAAGCAAACTGCACTCAAGGTGAGGGACTATCAGTGAACAAAAATAATGAACCACTTGACCGGCAGTGGTCTTGTGGAGTTCAATGGGCAGACCGGCCGCAATTAGAAGTTCCATGTTAAAAATAATACAACAACCTATTTTTGAGCAGTGTTTAGTTAGTTAGTGTAAAACATTTTATGAAATTACTTCCAGTCAAATTCAACAAAATAGTTTTATACAAACATATATTTAAACCTAATATGTTGTGATCCCACAATATAAGTACTTGTTATATCAACAGCTATTATTTGTAATAGTGCATTTTACATGATTATTGCCTTTTCATACTGATCTGACTCTGTAAGAATATGACACATAGTAGTCTACTTCTATCTTCTGCCAAGTATTAAAAAATAAGTAGAAAATCGGAATGAAAAGAAAGAAAAAAATGCAGACAATCTACTCAAAAAGAGAAAAAAAACTCCTTATGTGTACTGATGCATCATTTACTGAGGGCAAAGAAAAGCATCCATTATCCACAACAAGGCTCAGAGACAAAAAGACAGACAAAAAGGCATAGTTGTCTACCTAAAACTGTTGAGAACATGACTTCCATAAGCCCATCTTGGACTCCCCCCACCTCTCCCTCTCTCTCCCCCCACCTCTCCCTCTCTCTCCCCCTCCCTCCCCCTCCCTCCGAGAGTCAGACCACCTGCTGGGAGGCCTGAGCTGTGGACGTCAGGTGGGTCGCACCCGTCACACAGTCCCATGTCATCAGGCTGTCACAGTGAATGGAGCTGACATGGGAGATATGCTAATCCACTTAGCTTCAAACTCAGCCAGGAGGCCGGTACGCAGCCCTGTCTCAGCCCGCACCGAGCAGAACACACACCAGAACACACACACACACACACACACACACACGCACACACAGCCACATCTGAGGCAGACAAATTAAGCCATGTAACACTGAACTTTCCAGAATATGTATATTAGATTAGTTCAGATGAGGCGTAAATTATCCCTGTAAGGATATTAAGCTGTTGCTCAATAGGATATATATTATCTGAGAAGAATAGGCTGTACAGGGGGTGGAGACATTAACACAAACACCTGTAAATGTAAGGCAAGTAAATACAATAGCCCTTAAGTAAATACTGGCTTTGTGAAGGCTTTAATGTTCAGGTTTTGTTAAGATTGTATCAGAGGGAAGTTGATCCTGTTCTATCACAATTTTGAGGCTATCTTCAAATAATGCCCTTATTATTAGACAAATGACAACAAAAATGAAGTAATTATTTATCAAGCAAAAATGCAAAGTCCGAGATGTGACAATCCTTTTCTCAGTTGGTTCTATTAGCATTGTAAACTGAATATACTTTCTTTTATTTTGTTGGACAGTTTAAAGACATACACTTTTGGAACATAACTTTTGGAGATTGTGATGACCATGTTTTTACTCTTTTAGGAGATTTTATACTAAACATTTAAAACTAAATGTTTTGTAGTATGTTCTGTATGTTCAGTATTTAATAAGACTGAACATTTAATCTGAAAATGTTTAGTGTCAATTCTTCCCATATTTATGCATCTTAATTAACACCCACAGAACCAGAGTCAACTGGGAATAACTTCAATAACTATTTTATTAATCAGTGAATCACATAAGCAATTTATCAAAGAACAATGGGCAACAATCTGACATTTTATAGATTCAATATTTAATGTGAAAATCGACAGAGTAATTGATAATTATAATAACAATGATATATTATGCATTATCATGATGATTACAATAATCATGATAATACAGTTGAATCTCTCTGACTTAGTATACAAATACAGTAATATTATAGGCTTACCTAAGTTACTGTATTTTAGTGCATTGTAATTGCAGGTGTTATTCTGTTTACCTCACGTAAATAAGAATGCAGCCAAGTACAGGTCCTACAAAGCATATCAACTGTAAGCTCTTACATATTTGGTAGAAAAGTGCTAAAAAAAACTGTTGATTTAAACATTAACAAGACGAGTAACACAGCAGAATTGCAACTATGCGATATATTCCATCTTGCACGTACACACACACACATACACACACACACACACACACTACACCAAAGTGATCAAAGTCAGCCAGCGAACAGCTAGGTGTCAGAGTTCAAAACTATTGCACCACTCAGCCAGATGATATCTCACACCGATCCATCGTATTTCCCGACCATGACTTCCCCTATTAGGAGCCGTCGCGGTGCTATTACTAATCTGCTCACTATCCCACAGAAACAGGAAGGAAGAGAGGGAAACAGATGGGAAGGCAGGAGAATGGCGAGCAAGGGACACAATGCTTACTGCTCCCTTCCTCCTCCTCCTCCTCCTCATCCCCTCTCCCTCCTCTACTCTGCTTGCTCTCTAGCCGTCCACAGAGTGCGCGAGAGCGGAGGCTCACAATCAGTCTGACAATACTGTATACAAGTGGTGGCGAACAATGGAGGCCAACCACAAAGAATTCTGGGAACAGGGGCACAGCCTTCTTCTCCTTCGGGTGGCTCCTGCATGCCGGACCCATCGATACACATCGGCCTGCTGAGACTGACCGGTGCCAGAGAGAGAGAGAGAGAGAGAGAGAGAGAGAGAGAGAGAGAGAGAGAGAGAGAGAGAGAGAGGTGAGAGAGAGATGAAGCAGCTGTGAGAGCTGAATCATAATATTTCTGTGTAAAACTGTGTGTGTAAAAATGGCAATAATTAAACTGTTTCCTGTTTCTTACAATCAAATAAATACAAATACACACACACACACACACACACAGGCTCAGTGTCAAATCTTCCCATAATTAGGCCACTTAATTAACAACCAAAGAACCACAGAGTGAACTGGGAATAAAGTGTGTGTGGATATGTGTGTGTGTGTGTGTGTGTGAGGTTGAGTGGGTGTTTGGTTGGACTGGCTGTGAAGCCTGCAACAATAAGTGCAAAAGTATTTCTCACAGGATAACAAAAATGCTGAAACAAGAGGAGAGAGAAAAAGAAAAATAGAAGACAGTGTACTTGGAAGACCGAATGAGTTAGACAGACAGAGACAGAGAGAGAGACAGAGAGAGGAAGGCAATTCTGTCCCTCTCCTCTCTAACTGTGCAGGGTGTGGGGTGAATGCGGTCCATTTGGAAATAATTGGCTGGTAATTAGGCGGGGGTCGACAGGTCGATTTGGGAACAAATGGCTGTCTTTAGCTCAGGTGGCCTTCCACACGAGATAATGGGACTTTTCCCTCCCGCCCACCCCTCTCTTTTCCACTTCTCCTCTCCCTTTCCTTTTTTTTTTTGACTTCCATATCTGCTAGTGTATGTGGAAAAACCAAAGCCGCGCTGACACTGGGTTGGCAGCGTCGAAATACCTAAACGTAATATGAAGACGTACTTTTTTCTGTTTGTTAGACCAGCAGCAACACTTTACACAAATCCTGATATTCTAGTGGATGCTGCAGTCACATTCAAAGCACTGTAACTTTAGAGCAGAAGAGGGAGGGACGGAAAGTCAGAGAGGATAATTGTAAAGCAAAAGAAGAGCGACAATGCACAGAGTTTACATGTAGACACACGTCTGCTTGTACATATATTGAAATGATGCACAAAATGTTGCACAAAAGGTGCAAAACAGCAATTTTATACACAAAGAAATATGAGAATAATTGTGTTAATTTGTTTTCTATTGTAAACTTTTGACACATGAAACCAGATGGTGAAAACAACTGCAAATTATTATTAATATTACAAGTTATTGCTACATGTTTGGCCTTTAAAGTAAGTCCCTGTATCTCTTGTCTTCAAAAAAGCAGCATGCAGTATACTGTACTGCCTATTTGTGAAGTGGAACTGCCTCAGTTTACGGGGCCCCTGAGTTTTACTTAACCTTTATTTAAGGAACAATGGTGCTGAGTTGTAACAGCATAATAACAAAGGGAAGTAAGAATCAATGAAGGCAACAGCAGTTCACACAAAACCAAACTCAGAATGAAAGATTTTCAGTATTGTCACTGTGTCAAGTTTGAAATTATATTCATACAAAGCAACAAAGAAATTATGTGTGTTAGGAGTTTTTTATGGACCAAAAGTTATTAATGCCCACATTCAAATATACCCGGTCATGAAAGGAAAACCAAGAAATATCATTGATCCAGCACCTAAACGGTGCATTGTGTGTATGTTGGCCAATGCAAGCTCCACAACTACAGGCTCGCTCGCTGACTCTCTCTCTTTCTGTTTCTCTCTGTCTCTCTCCCTCTCTCGTCCTCCCATTCAGCAGCGCCGGGGTCTTGTTTGGCTTCCTGCTGTTTGTGTCCAGACAAGGCCTTGATTTGAATACTGATTCCCCATTGATAGGCCCGCACTTCCGATCTAATTAACTTGTTTTGTCTTTGGCTAAATGGAAACGTCCGAGGGAGGGTGAGAGAGAAAGAGAGAAAAAAGGAGCGACACCAAACAATGTCACAGATCTTTGCAGGAGACATGCTGTAAATAACAACAAGTAAATACAATCAGGATGGAAGTTAAGGAAGAACATGTCAAGAATAAAAAAAAAAAAACGTATTGTGTGCACATTAAAAGGACCACAATTGCTTAAAGGATACACATTTCTCTTAAAAAAAAGAGGATATGATTAAAAAACAAAGCATCACTGAAAGTAAGCAATCACAACAAAGGCAAGAAGTTTTCAGAAGTAAGGCGCACATTCACAGTGGTGACTGGAGCAATTAAAATAGACTTAATCTTGAGCTAAGCTCTTGAAAATAGTCAATGTTAACTTATTTTAACACACACTCAAGGTGAAAAGACTAAGTGGCAACTGTGTGGCCATTTTTGACACATTTCCTCTTACAAAAGACATCAAGGAGCATTTTCTCGTAAAATCAAGTTATTTAACACAGATGTTTGCTGACTTAATGGTCAAAATATCAGCACACATCAAATCATCATCTCCTTCAATTTGATGTCCAGTCAAATACATGCAGCTGCACTTAGCGCCAGAGACTCATTTGTTTGGTATCATTTATGTCTAACTGTTGATTTTACAGTCATTTTATGGTATCATTTAATTTCTATATCACATGGAATAGTGCTACATCAAGAGCTGCAGATGAGAAGGAGCAAAACAAGTGTGCACGTGGTTTCCCTGCTGTGTATTGTCCTCTGGTCCCCTGTGTGCTTCTATTTGTGTGCGCATGTGGCCCTTGCAGCTATTTAGCCTCGGCTCCGTCACAGAGGGAAACATCGGCACACAGTGCACCAGAGGACAGCACATAACATAGAAGAGGCACACAGTTTACAGTGAGGAGCAGAGGAGAGGCAGACAGAGACATCAGTGTGCACTGAGAGAAAGA
>JAVQJD010059396.1:0-10018 GCA_036023655.1 Nannoperca australis
GATCGAAACTGCAGTGTGTAAAAATGTAAGGAAAATAAAAAAAATAAACAAGATAATTGGCAAAAAACTACGAGTTGGTCGCGGAGCCATCGTCAGTGCAGCCTTTCCACGGCGCACCAATCGAGGTGCGTGTGGTGTGTGTGTGTGCATGTGTGCGCACTCCTCTGTTCTTGTGTCATTCTTGTCGTTGCCTGTCCGGGTTGTTCAGTTTTCTCTGAATCACCCCGTCCATCCTCCGTTTCCTCTGCAGAGCCCAGAAGCTGTCCCGGTGCTAAACCACCTACACTTTTAAGATCCTTTCTTCACAAGAATCACAGCATTTGACATATTGATTAAACGCTAGCTAGCAGGGTCCAGAGAAGTCACATTGGAGCTCTTGGGAGATCAATACAATGGAAAACAAAGACAGGAAAAGCAGCTCTAATAATGATGACATCCACTGGCTGGGCTTTAAGGAGACAAGGGAACGTTTTTAGGTCCTATCAGTTAAGCTGAAAATAATTAACTACATTAACTAGAGGAGTGTTACATTATTTGGGACGGCATCTGGTTGAATCCTCGTTGAACTTTGACTATATATACATCATTAAGAAGCACAAAGCTTCACAATTCTGTCTGTGCAAACGCTGTGACACCAGTTACTTACTCTGTAACAGGACTGCATATGAAACACATCAGTTTTAAAGAAAACCCTACATTCCTACCACGTTGGTCGGTATGTAGGTTTGCTCCAGTATCACTTGGAGTAATCCTGACTATTCGATAGTAAACTTCAAAGATTGTCCTTACAAAAGAGACCAGGTTCGGGACTGTGATGTGCATGAAAGGAACATCTGACCTAAACTGTGTACAAAATGGCCCGGCAGGAAAAGGGACAGAGTCACCTTGAACTACACACACTCTTTCCCAGGCCCACTCACACTCAGAGCAGGTCTGAGGTCACACTCTGTATGGGCAGCTAGAGGCTAAAGGTCACAGTCAGCCCTCTGGGAGCTGCAGTCCAGCAAGTGTTAGAGATGTATCAGACTGAGAAACAAGCTGATTGGTTGACTTAAACTCGTTGTTTTATTGAATATGTGACTGAAATATGATTCTAGTTTGTGATTCATTTCTTAGAGTGTGCTGATAGGGCCAGTGGACCCACAATGCTTTGCAAAAACCAGGAATGACCTACTTGGAATAGCCACCACCTGATCATCATTAGCATAAATTAAATGTGCACCTACTTCTGTGTTTATTTGGTTTTGGCTAAACGTGAGAAGAAATGTCTGCGTTTGGATGTTCATACATTGTTTTGACATCCTAAAATCACGGTTAGCTGCATTTGAGTGAAATGGTGCAACAATAATGAACTTTATTTAACTATTATTTAGAGATGCAATTGTTGGCAAAAAGAGGAGATTATAGTTTTTTTGAACAAATTGAACAATTAAATACAAATATCAAAATTGTTTTGGTGCAATGAAAACAGTAATCTTTCCAATGGTGATCTGGCTTAGAGCGCAGTTACAACCACATGGTTGCAGAAAAATATACACAGTCAATGTCAATGTCCAAAAAAGTCTGTTCTAATGATCAATACACCAAAACATCAGGTTCACAGAACAAAACAAAATGAAAGTCAGCTTCTTATTGAGTCTGTTGAAGCTCAACGAGCTCATCCAGCTTTAAATTATTGTGCAGTGAGTTCCATAAAGACAGTTAGACAGTGTTAGCATGCTAGCATTAGCCATAAACACAAAATACAGCAGACACAGACCTTTAGTTTTTCAGGTATTTTGTCAAAAACTAAAGTATTGCCTTTATGGTAGTGCCAGAGGAAATGTTAAATTATTGCAATTCATCCTAAGGGGATCTGGGTTATCCATAAGAAAGTCCATGCCCACCCCTTCAATAGTCGCTAGAGATTTCACTCTGATCCAAGTGATGGGCTCTTTGCGTGGCTAAAAACACATCAAACTTAAATTAGGAGAAAAGCTCAGAATAGATGCAACTCTGAAACCCCTGGATGAATTTTTGATGAACCAGAGCACTCAGTGCATCACTGCATAATTGTAGGTTCAATAAGGAAAATATGCATGTGTCAGGTCATTTTCATGACATGAATCATGAATCACTTTACCTTCTGAATTTTGACAACAGCGTTTCTGTCTTGTTGAAATCAGACCACCATCATTTCAAGGTTAAATAGAATAACGTAGTAAACCCCCCCCCCAACAACCCACGTGATAAATCACTGTCTCACGTGAAGTTCCTGTATCTGGTTACAGCCCATAAACGACCAATCAGCATCCATTATTAAAAAGGAGCGCTCGGACTGGCAACTGATTAGTCGAGGTGAGGCTGTCGGTGCGTGGCAGATTGGGGGTGTCTGGTGCTCTGGGCTGCTGTGTGTGTTCATGCATGTAAATAAAGTGTGTGTGTGTGTGTGTGTGTGTGTGTGTGTGTGTGTGTGTGTGTGTGTGTGTGTGTGCGTTTGTACTAACTGCATGTGTATAATGGGTAAGACACAGGCTAACCTTTCCTCAGAGGAAATGTCACTGAAGCAAGGTGACATATGTATGACTGCTCTTTGTGTGAAAGGTGTGCGTGTCTTCTGTTCCTTTCTCCTCCTCTCCTCTCCTTTCACTTTTTTAAACACACTGTGTGGCTCGACAGCTTGGCTAGGCAGGGATTACACGATTTAAGTTCCATCCCCATTCAAAGTACAATTCTCAATCACAAATCAGAGCAGCAGAAGGTAAAGTAACTTTCAAAGTCCGAACAGACCTGATTGTCAGTCAGCTGGACCCTGCTGGAGTATGAGTATGTGATTAATGGATGCAGAGCAAAACACTGATGCACTGATTGGGGTTTGAGGGCTGAGACTCGTGTCTCCCTGGCCTTGGCACTGAAAAATGACACAAGTATCATCTGTATGATCTCTGGTGCAGATATCGTTATTTCAAAGCATTTTTAAGACCAAAAAGCTCGGTGACATTTGCTTCTTTCAATTGAATATTGTGATTTTAAATTGCTTGAGGGCTTTTTTTTTGTGACTAAATGTGGTCGGACTTTTATTCTGAAAATATATTTTATCAAATACAGTAAGAGCGAATAAAACATACAGTATAAATAAAAGAACACTTATATGATATGTATTAGACAGCACAATCATATGGTCGTATTCCTGGGAATTGTCCTACATATTCTCCTCTAAATAAAGTGCATCTGTGCAGTAATGTTATATGAGTATTCAGTGAAACGTTAAACTGCAATGCAGTTTGGACAATGGGCTGCTGGCTGTGCGAAAAACAACACTGGCACAGTATTAAGTGTTTCCATTTTCTGCAGCACTTCCGGGGAAAAGACTATTGTTAAAGATGACCAGGTTACCCTCCTCAGTAACTAACGTGTGCTCCCTTCCCATAGGAATTACAACCACTGTAATACTGAGAGCTGAGTTCCATTTACATGTGGCCTTAATCATACTAGAAGCGATCCATCAGTGTAATCTGCGAGCTAAAAAAATATAATGATATGGGATGCGTGGAAATATTGGTGCTCTTATTTGATACTGTGCTTGTATTTTATTTCTTCTATAATCATTTACCCTTGGAGTTGTGATATTATCAAGAAACGAAAGGTTATTTGCACACAAACATCTGACAGCTGCCCTTTACTGTAGGTTCCTGTGGAGCCACCAGTGCAGAACATCAGTACATCAGTTCTTTCAAGGGAATCTCTCTAAAACAATAAATAAACTAAATTAATGTTTGCTTGATTTTAAAGCATGACCACAATCATTTCATAACCTTAACTATGTGGTTAGTATTGTTACCATGGTCACACAGCTCTTCACTCTTTACTTAAACCCATACAAGTCCTTTTGTGCCTAAACCTAACCCAACCTTAACATAAAAAATATGTATTTTTCAAGAGAACTTTCGAAAAGCACAGATAAATGATGATGTTGTCGATTGGGGCACCAGATCTCAAAAGATCACTAATAACGTATTGTGTCGTTTCATTTGGAGGACCTGTTGCTCTTTCTTTCCCTCAAATCTGACCAAACTACATACATTCTTCCAGCCAAACGTGTTCAGAAACTCCATTTGATGTTTCCTATTACCTGCTAATACGTTAGCCCAGTTTCCACCAGTTTAAGGTTTCATTTGATTTAATGATCGCAGTCCTCTGATGTTGACAGTGAAGCCGCCACAGCTGATCCGTGAAACCCCGGCCATTCCGGGTCCTTCTAGTGAAAATATCACATTTCTATTAGACTGTTCAGTCTAATGGAGAGTCACATTTTAGCATCGAGCTAAATACATAATGCCCTGTGTGGACCTCTTTCTTTACTCATCTTTAATTGAACATCAATAAAACATGAGGAGGTGTTTTTTTTGTACTGATGTCGGACTTTCTGTCTGATTTTCTCTCTTTCTCTCTCGGTCTCTCCTTCTCCGTCTATGTTTTGTTTTATTGATGAAGGCAGCAGGGACTTTAGGGGATGCCGGTTATTTCAGCTCTACTTCCTTCGCAGCCACACGCACACACACGCACACACACGCACACACACACACACCCACACACACACACAGCTGACCTACTTTCCCAGGTCTTTTCCCTCTGGACTAGTTTGAAACTCTGTGGTCACAGAGACACATCACCGTTCAGACACACACAGACTAAACACAGCGACACACAACTGCACGCAAACAAAGTGACATGCACACAGACAGCTGTGTACAACTGCACAGTGAGGACTGTACACACAGACAAGGTCATAAATGAATAGCGTAGGAAAGCAGTCCTCAGCTGGTTTGGCTCTTATTTACTACAACAGATTTCTCTGTCTTGGTTTGTCAGTGTATTTTATTTTTAAGTGTTTGTCATCAATGTCACTACATCAATGATTCATTTGTTTGTTCCTTGTGTTTTTATTTTTCTTGACAAAGCGTGTGTAATATGAAATGTTTTTTACTGTTTGTCTGCAGAGCGTTGTTCGACTACGACGGAAGTGCGTCAGATCTGAGCGCGCCCAATCAGGCCCTGCCTTTTCATTTCGGGGATATCCTCCATGTGAGCAGCGCTGGAGAAGAGGAGTGGTGGCCCGCCCGTCACCTCAGCCCCCCGCCTCCAAACTGCCCTGAAGTGGGAGTCATCCCCAGCCGCAGGAGGTCAGAGTATTTTTACAGTGTGGTATATTATATAGAGTGCTTTTACTGGAGTTGAGGGTCAGAATAGTTCCTCCACCACTGCAAACATCATCTTTACACAGAATTTGCAGAAGTAGCTAAGCAATATTCCTTCCTCTCCCCCTTCCTCCTTGTTTCAATGAGGAGGAGGTAACAGACAGATGTCGACAGGTTTCTGAGGTGGGAGGACGAGACGATTTATAACAAGTCTCGTTACCATCGGTGACGCTGAGAGAGGTGGCGAGGATGGTGGGGAGGGGCTGAGGGGTGTGGAAAGTTCAGGGTGAAGGAAGGAAAGAAAGGGAGGGAGTGTTGAAATTGCAGTGAAGAAGTGAACGAGGCAAAATGAATGAGTGGGAGTGAGCAAATAAAACACGGGAGGGTCGGGTGTGGAGGTTGTCACACAGGGGTGTAGACAGTGGGGTATTAATAGACGGAGGTGTTAGAATAGATACTGGGGGAGAGAGTCTGAGGTGTCAGAGGCTGGTGCATTAGGGGTAATAGATTAAATGTGTTATAGTAAAAGAACTTATTACAGGAAAAACATGAAGTGTTAACGAAGATATTAATATTCGGCCACCAGAGGTTCTGATAGTTGAAGAGGAGGCAGTAATTAAAGGATTTTATAATCAAGGTTTTAAAGTCGTGGCTTTAGAATGTTGATCAAGTTGAGGTATTGAATTATTGATTATTAGAGGCTGGTGTAATATGAGGTGTAGTATGTGAAATTGGCAGCCATTTTTTTTATATTTTGTTATATTGTCTCTGAACTCAACACATTTCCTGTCTGGCCCTCCTCTCTTCTCCTCCTCTAACTCTCCTCCTCTCAACCACCTCACTATGTTCTCTACCTGCTTCTCCTCCTCTCCTTGTCTCCTCCTTTCCTTGTCTCCTCCTCTCCTTATTTCTTCTTTTTCTTCTTCTTCTTCTGCTTCTCCCCTCCTCCTCTCATTCTGCTTTCTTCCTCTTTTCCTCCTCCCCCCACCTCTGCCCCTTCTCTTCCCTCCTTCTCCTCTTTTCATCTTCTTCATTTTATCCTCGTTCTTGTCTTCTCCTCCTCTCATTTTCTTCACATCCTCTCCTCTTCCCTGCTTACCTCCTCTCATTCTCCTCCTCCTCCTCTTCTTTTTGTCCTTTTCCCCACCTTCTCCTCCATTTTCTGCTTCACTTGCTCCTCTTCCTTCTCCTGTCTCTTTCTGATCTCATTTCATCAGGGAGTAAAAGTTCATTTCTCAGTGCTGCTGGTCTCTTATCAGTGGCAGTTTGGCTGTTTACAGAAATCAGGAGGCTAAAAGCTGCATAATGTAAGACTTTGTTTAACATCTGGCTTGTCAGCCTAAATTATAAAACCAGGACAGAGAACCCCGTCCCTGAACTGAGACACTGGAGATTCACCTTATTTGAAATTCTAGTGTCGAATGTAATCACCAGCAGGAAATGGCCCTGCACAGGATGTGACTAATCTAAATTTAAACTTAGCAGACAAAACTGTCTCCATAGCAGGAGGAGAACATGTATTTTCTGCCATATGGCTGAAGTATTTTGGTCTTGTCTCACTCTGATGCCTTTGCATTTGTTATAAGCCCATTCGTATAACGTCATATGAACATGCTATCTGCTCTTTACTGTCAAGTTACATAAATAATATCTACATAAAAAGTCTACAAACTTCTCTCACTTCTATTCTAAAATCTCAAAGTGCTGCTTATAGACAAGATAGATCCAAATCTACTTTTTAAATAATGAGATATTATGTGGAGTTTTGGCTTTGTTTGTATATTTTTCAGATGTGAAAAGATCTGACTGTGAGATTAAAGTACTTCTATAGTTTCAGGGTGCCAAATGTTATTAGATGACAATTCTGTGATAAAAGGTCGAATCATCCAGACATAAAGGGAGATCTGACGGGAAATCTTCGCCTGGTTAAACCCCCATTATTTTACTTACCACATACTGCTGTGTAGGCAGTGTTTCAGGGGTTTAGAGCATGAAAACTAGCAATGGATGCAATGAAGCAATGAATGGTGTCTGTCACACCTGAGGAAAGCCCAGAGATTCATGACTGATTTGTTTCCGAAATCTTTCCACATCATCATCGTCTCTTGTACGAAACAACTTCTTTTCAAACTTCAAACCTGTGTTTATGTGTCAGTTTGTCTGACAAACACAGCTACATATCTTTGTATTTGCTTCAATCCGTTTGTTGCGTTGGTGTCTGTCATTTTTAATGTTTTATTCCTGTCCTCCCACCTCACAGGGCAGAGAAGAAGGAGAGGTCGAGGTTAAAGACGGTCAGAGTGACGAGGTCTCAGGACAGATCGGTGAGTGGAAACCTGGTTTGGAAACCTCAGAGTTAACCTTCCTATCAAGCAGAGAGCACTGGTGCCAGCATTGGGTTCATGAGTAATGAGTGCTCCCTTGACTAAACGTGGTTGCTGAATAAGAGATTAAACCCTATTTATGAGAGGGTGCTGTTATTCCTTTGTGTGTCAAACATTCTCAAAAACAGGTGTTTAAAGGTAAATGAATAAAAGTGTTGATCCGTGTTAAAACAGCCATAGGGTGAATACTGTTCTCCAGCAATAACCGTAATGAATGGTCTGAAAACACTCAAGACACTTCTAACAACATGAAACATGAGTTCCATATGAAACGCTTAATAAGAGCTTTCCAGAGAGCTTGCTGCTGTTAAACCAGGTGCAGAAGGAGGGTTGACACTGTTATTTGCAGAGGAAAGTGTCAGCTTAATTATATATAACTTTGCTGTTACAAAAGTCAGAGTAGAAAAAAAGAGATGTTAAACCTTTATATTCAGAGGGTTTATCTTTTGATGTGAGAGCACGATGTGGAAAATGAATTCAGCAGGGTTGTAAGAAATGTCAGTGTGATTTGATTGGTAAAGGCGAGGCAACGGTACTTGTACAGCACATTTCCGACGCAGGTGAGTGCTTTACTGTATGTAAGCCAATGAGACTAAACCAACAGAGTAAGGTAGCAAAGTACAAAGAATTTAAAAGAATAGATTTGCAGTGCGGATCTAAAAGTAGTAAGTGTGGGAGTTTGTTTAAGATCCCCTTTATCATGTTCAGTGTAGATTCTACAATATTACTCCACTTAGGATCAAATGCAAAAGCTCTGCAGAGAGACCTATAGACCAAGGTAAATGGATACTTGTGACTCTTTAAATGAGTCAACCAATCAGTCGTTAGGATCTTTGTCTTCTTTCTAGGGACTAATCTGATTACTCTAAACCTCTTAACAAATGTCACATCACCAATATCCCAAAGATCCTTCGGCATGACAGTTTTCATCCACAGAGCAACAGCAACAGTTTCATTGTTTTGGAGTTAAATTTAAGTATAGCAACAACAAGAAAAGAAAGTCTTCGACAGTAACAGCCGTGCCACTTGTTACTAGGAAAAGTGTAGGTGGGTCAACTATTAATTAGATACTAATTAAAAGTACACAAACTAGCTTTGTGTTACTTTGATATTTGCGATTTAGAAAGTTCATGTCTGAGTTCACAGGCGAGGCGGCGACGTCGTGACTTTAATCACACTTCCTTCACACGGCGCGATGATGAGAGCTGACACACGAGTTCAACACAAGCTATTGATATCACTGTGTTGTCGGCTCGCTCGCTCGCTCTCTCTCTCTCTCTCTCTCTCTGTTTTCCTCACACTATGTGAATCAGCAAGTCTGCAATCAGCAACTCTGCATGGTGAAGAGCTGATAATTAAAAATGATCACGCACACACACACACACACACACACACACGCTCCTGGCTCCCTGCTTTCAGAAAAACTGCAAATTAGTCTCGCTAACTCAAACTGTGTGTCTGTGTGTGTGTGTGTGTGTGTGTCTGAGGAATACAGAACCCATGAGCTTTCAAATAGAGCTTCTGCTGATAACAGTCAAGATACTGTTATGATCATCTTTGATATGATGATTAATTATCTCTCTCTCTCTCTCTCTCTCTCTCTCTCTCTCTCTCTCTCTGCAGGATCAGGATGATAAAGGTAGGTATTCTCCCCATCAGTGACACCTGCTGGTCATTATATGTAACTGCAGCTCTTTAGCAAACCGGACTGACAGTGCTGCTCCACTCTTATCTTGTCTCTTGAATCTTCCTCCTCCTCAGTCCTGCTTTCAGACGGAGGAAGAGAGCATGTAGCAGGCAGGGGGTCACATGAAAGATGCTATTGAGTTGCATTATTCAACCTCTGCTGCTTTGATATTGACTGTTCTGTGTTTTTGAACCTGTCTCTCACAAGTTCCCCCATCTTTATGGAAGTGCAATACTTAGGAAAGGGTCAATACTTACAACATTAGGAAAAGTACAATATTTCAAGCCCAACTTGGCAGTTTTTCAGAGGAGTCCTCTGGACTTTGTTGTACTTTTCCTCATGTGATAAAGTCAAAATTTTAAAGAAAGCAGGTAACTGTAGTGTTCAGGTGTCCACATACTTTTGGCCATGCCCTGTAGGTTTTGTTCTGGATTGTGAATGCATGCTTGGATGGCCTCCAGCCTCCTGCCAAGTGAATATAGAGAACAGAGTGATGGAATGATATTGTGTTAATTGTTTCTGTCATGAGTTAAAGTGTGCCAGTAATACAGAAGGAGTGCAAGTCTGTGTGTTTGTCTATACATGTATGTTTGTTTGTTTGCTTGTTTGTTTGTTTGTATGTTTGTTTGTTTGTTTGTATGTGTGTGAGTTGCTGACTCTGACCTGTCTTGTCCTTCCAGAGCTGGTAACCTCTGGCACCAGCGATAGTGAGAGTTGTTCCTGTAAGTCTAGACCCTCCTCTACGTCTCTCTCCCTCCCTCTCTCTCTCT
>JAVQJD010059403.1:0-31051 GCA_036023655.1 Nannoperca australis
GGGAGAGAAGAAGTAAAAGGAAAGTTAGCGGTTGATGTTTTTTACATTTGTTTTGTTGGAAGTAAAGTTCAGAGCCTCGCACTCTCCGTCTGCTCGTTTTCATTCCAATACTTCCACAACATTACTTTTTTAACAGGGTAACTAGTAATCTGTAACCTATTACATTTCAAAAGTAACCTTCCCAACACTGCCCATAGCAGTGTCAGATCAGAAAACAGTTACATAGGAATTATTTTTGTAATGGTCACATGTCCCAAGTGTGTTTGAAGACAGTTACGCAAAAATGTTTGTCCTGCCGATAGAAGCATCACCCAGAAAAGGCTCATATATGGGATTTCTGTAGGCAATAACAACGTATTTTGTCATTTAATTGGAGTTGCTGACCATGTGACCTTTTTTGTGCACAAATGTTTTATTTTCATAAAGCAGTAGTTTGTGATCTATCATTACCATCCTTGATAGAGTAGAATTAAAGTTGAATTGGCCTCCAACACATACTTTAATGAATTGTACACCTCCAGTTTGTATAAAGAAAGCACGGAGAGAGTGGGCCACTTTCACTTTTGACGAGTCTATCTCTTATTCAAATGAGTCAAAGCCATGGAAATTACTAATATGACTATTTTATATCATAATGCAGAACATAAGGTTATCACTCTTGAGAGCCAATGCTGTAGCAAAATAAGATTATACTTATAAAGATAGAAAAGTGAACACAAAATTAAAATCAAACCAGGAATTCAGTTTTCCTCCATGTCATGTAGAAGTTATCTTATATAGTACTCTTTGAGCTGTTAAATGACAATGTAAATTTATTTTTTAGATGCATTTACTATGTTTAGTTGACCCTATCGAGTCCTTCCTCAATGACTGTAGGACTTACTGTTATATCCCTTAGTTGTGCCACTGAGTGCAGCGGTCTGCAGAGCAAAGATTTACTTTTAAGTTCTAGCGAGTATTCTACTGTATTGTTTTATCATTTGGCAGTAAGTTGGAGCCCATAAAGACAATGATGAGAGAGATGTCATGACCTAGTCAGGTGTGTATCATAATCACAGTTACAGTCGTAATCTGACTTAGTCTGTTAGATCAACAGCTTTGATCAGCTTTAAGATAAAAACGTGTGAATGAGGTGCATAAAAAAGGACAACATTCTTTTTAAATTCACAATTCAGAAAGTGCATACCACGTTTTGCAATTGTATCATCATTTTAGTGAAGTCAATCACACTTTCCATGCTTCCTTCCTCATTCTAAGTAATCACTTCTGCTTTTCATTGACAAGGAAATTTGAAGTTTCATTCAAAAAAACCAAATCCAGGAAAGCCATTCACAATCAGCTGACACTGCATATGTCACTCTTCATTTTACTGCGGATTGTATCCCAAATGTGATTGTTATCATCAAGCACATTAACTACTAAAAAAAAAGTTTGTCTGTAACAAATGCAACATTTGAAATGACAGTTTGGTGAGATATAAACCAAGTGAAATATAGACTATAAAGGTGAGGAAGGCGAGCAAGTGCAGAGTAGAGGTCAGTGCCAGTTTTCTGAAGCCTTCTTGTTTAAAATTCAAACTACTCTAGGATTGTCGCTTGATAATAAGGGCTGTGATTTCCTTACCATGTGCTAAGATTTATGGATGTTAAAACATTTGTTTAGCATTGTAATTTTTGTTTGATGTATTTTTTGTTACAATAAATGCTCTACATAACTAGCTTACTTTTGAAAAGATGCACACAATTCATAGGATTAGTCCCTTAGGAATAAACTATGCTGTGGTTTTCTCCCTTTTCTTTTCTTGGTTAAGTGAAGTGCTTTCTAAGAGAAATAAAGCTGTGGTCATCATAAAGCATACAGAGTAAGCATGAGATCACAAGTTCAAGGTCTCTCATTTTTTCATTTATTGCTAAAAGACTTGACATTGAAACTCAGCAACCCGGCTTGTTAGCATTTTAGTGCCATGTACTGTGAATTAACTTAGTGTTTTTAAGAAATTAACCCTGGTGGTTCAATGATCTGTCCTGGAGTTCAGTTTGTGTGGTAAAGTAGGACACGTACCATTATAGTCATACTCTTTTTCTTTACCTGTCACACACAGTGTGGAGGTGAACACTGTGCCATAGACCTGTAGATAAGGATGAGCTTCAGTAATGCGTTTTGTACTGGACATTAATAGAGATCTACAAAGCTCACGGAGGATTTACTGCCCCTTTAAGACGCGTGGTTTTTATATAGTTGTAATATACAGTATATAGCATGTTGTGATGGGAAGGGCAGGCAGCAGAGAAAGGACCCAAATGCAGACAGAACTGGCAGACTGGTGCAGTTCAATGATTTATTTGTAACAACTGAGGTTACAGGCAGGTGCCTGGTGGCTGAAGGTGGGTGGCTAGACAGACAGGTAGGCGATTTAGTTTGTGGTAAATCAGACATTCATATAGTATTATTCATATTATATCAAGGAATACATTTCTACTTGCAAAGTAACTTCAATCGTTTATACTGTCTGAGTTGTCTAAATCATAAAGGCACAAGTTGAGACTTGTAACTAAAGTCAGTGAGAAATCCGAGCATGTGAGGACAAATGACCAAATATGGGTGGAGGATGCTCCGAAATTAGCGATGGAAAGCCTTAGGATCTCCTTCCTTCCCCTTTTTTTGCCCTTGTACTGACCATGACAGTAAGAAAGAAAGAAAGAAAGAAAGAGAGAAATATTGGACAGAGTGACTGGCACATGATGGTGCCTTTACATTTTTGCTGAAATCAGCAGGATTTTTCCTAAATGGAATCATTTAAAACACAATTTCAGAAGAATAAAACAGGTTTATTAGTTTACTATTTGTATATTAATGTATTTAATTTAACTGTTACTTGTTATTGACAGTGATAAAAGTAATAGAAAAAGTAATAAAAGTGATTCCTAAATAGCTGCACTGTAGCCTCAATTTGAGTACATTTCATAGTCTGCTCAGTAAGTCATGAGGAAACCACAAAAAAGGAAATGGTAGACGTCAGTGACGCCCAAGTAGATCCTTTCACCGACTCTGATATGCAACAGACAAAGCTCTAAGTTCATCCGGTGAGTTTGGCCTGGTTCCTCTTTTTATGGTATTAAACCTAGAGGTCTGGTCCAAGGAGATCAGTCGTCTCCATCTGCCAGATCAAACAACCAGCTTCTGCCAAGAACCTCTGGAACATCTCTCACAGTAACCATGCAGCTGTGCATCAGAAGACTGGCATGTCTGGCTCTCCTCGCCGGGGTTCTGGCAATGGCAGCAACGGCTTCTGGTAAGTCAGAGATCCTGCACCATAAGAAGTTGTACTCTTCCGTGCATATTTGAAGATGGTTGACTTCTGAAAAACATAGGCCAACAGCATGTGTATTTATTTCAATAATGAACATATTTCATGTTGCAAATGAAAAAGATGTGTGTTCATAACAACCAATCCTTGTTTGTTTTCTGGAAAACAGAAATTAAGATAGTCAAGTGCTGCACTGAGGTCGGTGTCACGAACATCACCACTCCCATCTTGGGCTACAGGATCCAGAGGAAGAACCTCCCATGTGTCCGCGCTGTCATGTAAGAATCACCTCTTTATTTCATCAAACAGAGAGTGACGATCAAAAATGTTATGCAGTTGAAAATGCAAGTTCTTGATCAAAATTGGTTTGGAGCTTGTGATTGATCCTTTCTGTTTTTCCACCCAGATTCAAGACCACAGAGGGAGAAGTCTGCAGCCACTGGAAACAGGAATGGGTATTTGAAAAGATCAGAGAGCTAGAGTGAGTAGGCCTTTGCCATATCAGTCAGTCTCAGTTTTGTATGCTATCATTTATGCTCAGGGACTGCAAAGATTTTAACAGTTATGTCTTCTTTGTGTGTTTTACAGGCAGGTCCGCAAAACAAAGAAGCCCTCCAGCCCTTAGAGAGCTCTCCTCGCCATCAAGAATATCTATAGCCAATTGTCTTGCATTAATTTAAACTATTTAAAGTGCTTTCTGATGTTATTCTGTAATATTTAATATTTATTACTAGCGCTATTTATTTGTCTTTCCATTTCCTCTAAAATGTCCTGTCTGTGTTCAGTTAACATAAAGCTTAACAGAGGTAAAAGATACAAAACCTGTCCATGATGTGCCGCTGAGAGTTGTCTGTTGTTTGTTTTAAACAAAATAAATGTTCTTGTCCTCTGTCCACACATGTCGTTGTTATTGGTTGATATTGAAAATCAAAGGTAGCTGTGCTTAATAAAACGACTATCAAGACCTCATAATGCGGCTGAGGGAGATTTTAACAGATCGACTCTGCCATCTAGTGGTGACGTGAAGTTACTTCAGGACAGTTTGGGTGAGAAGAGCGTGTCATTGAGGGAGTCACCTTGTCTGACTCGAGCAGCAACTCCTTGGGGTGCTGATCTGAAATAGCACAGGAGACCGCCTCCCTGTCAGTCATGTCATGCATTTGCATGAGCTCGGGGAGCAGGACAACTCATCGAAAAGTTTTCAGACACCTTCCAGCAGATGTGCTGGCAGCATACTTATCTTAGTACACCAGGCAGACATGTCACACCACTAAAGCATATGCCATGTAGAGCAGCAGACTACGCAGTTTGTGGGCCTCGTGTCATTTAATGTTTGGAAAATATACCTTTTAATGACGTTAAGGTGCTTGTCCATCCAGAGTTAATTTGAGCAGTAGGTTAGCCATGGCTACATTGAATTTTTGAAAGTTAAATGACACTCAGTGAGAAAGTGTTATAGTTTGATCAAATAAATGTTGACAACAATGTTGGAGCACTTTGGAGTAAATGTATTTGTTTATGAGACTCACTATTGGTTTATTTTAGCACAATAACTTGAATAAGCAGGAGATTCATAGCAGCAGAAAACAGAAGAAACAGCAGTTACAAAAGCATGATAAAAAAAAAGAGAATACATTCACGTAAACATAATTGGCTAAGCACATAATCCACATCAATATTCCAAAGCTGTTCTTTTCATGTTTCCCTTATGTTGTGATTACAAGGAGCATTCCAATTGACACTGCACAGGTTTTGCAAGTAAAAGTCATTAGCTTTTAAAAAAAACTTTTTCACAGATAATATCCACAACATGACTGGATTACAGAAGATTCAATTTCTCTCAAACATTTCCTCAAATTGGCATTTCTATTAAAACACAAATTCTTTAGTCCCGAAACCCAAAGGCTACAACCTGGTTTATGCTAATAAAAGCTGCCGGTGCCGTTCGGGAAAATTTCTGTGGAACTGAGGAAAGATCCGCTTCCATCGTTAAATAAAGGGTTTACACTTTTCTTCATCTTGGTTTCAGCTGTTGCAGAGCCGGCCTTGGACATCTTCTTCAGTTTTGAACTATAAAGGAGAGTTTTTACTCAAACCAAAAAAACAACCTGTTCACACACAAAGCTTGTCCTGATATTAAAGACAATGTCTTAACTGAAACTAGGTGTTTAAAAGTGAAAAGGAGTCTCCTACCTGAGTAATTCCAGTGTTTTCCTCACCCATTCATCCTTTGATGTTGCACATATCTCATTCTTCTTAACCGTGTAGAAACTACAACAGCGAGACACATTATCAGATGCTAGAGAGCATTATATAGCAGTACAGTGTATAGCGCAGGTATGATTTTTTAATAATGTTTTTTATTTGATACCTGAGTTTTAGTACTAAAACAACACTTTTTTGATAACTTATTTTGAGGAATATAAACAAATTTTTCTACTAAAACAAGTTTTCTTTTCAACAAATTAAGTTTATCAAATGCAATAGTGTTTTATTTAGTCTTACAGTAACACAATGTAGCCTTGCAGGAACTTGAAATAAAATAAAGAATCAAATTATATGATTTATATCATGACGTATCTGATCAAAAGACTAAGTATTCAGTCCCAGCTTTCGGTACTTGACAGTTTTTGACATTTTATGGAGATATGGAGCAGACTAAATAGCTGCCTGATGTTATGAAATTCAAACAGGTTTGACAGCAAAATGTTGTGGTAGACGTGATCAAATGGTTTATTTTTATGGCAAGAAACTCTGCTGAAACAACATTAGTGCTGCTTTCCACAAAACAATTATCAGCATCTTTTGAATATTTTGGAATAAATTAAATCAATGCATCAGTTGCTCTTCAACATCCCTCTAGTAAATGTTTGATATGCTATGACCATGATATTCAAATATCATAGTCGGCGATTCAGGCAGGGTTGGAATTTTGATGGTTTTGTAGGAGTGAGTCTTACATGATCGCCTCGATGCGGCAGTTTTCCATGGTGGTTTGTTCTCTGTAGCCCTTTATACGCTGAAAGGGTACTGGCTTCCTATTGTATCTTGTACAACAGGCTTTGCCCATATGGGAACCCACTGTGAACACACACACAAATGCACACCGCATGATTAACAGATAAGTTCAGAGTCGAAATGTAGTATCTACTGTATTTGGATCTGACTGACAAGCAGTCAAATGTGGTGAAATAAACTTACCAGCTGGAGCTGGACTGAGATGGCCCAGTATGAAGCAGAGGAGAACGGTTGTCACAGTGATCATACCTCTGGGAGCCATGTTGATAGTGCAGAGAAATTACTGAATACCTAACCCCTGCACGTATATATATAGTTTTGGTCCCACTCGTGTTTTTTGAAAATATGTGGCTCCTAAATTGAGGACAGGAAGCCCACTATTGCATCATGGCAGCCAAAGTTGCAGACATTGCACTTTGATCACAAATGAAGCCTCTACTGTGCCATTATGCAACACCTAGATTTCTTTATGTGGGCCTGTAAGAGTATCACTGCGGAACTGGTGCACTGATGTATTAGGTTCATATTGTCTCCTTGGGCTCTCATCTATATTTATGCTTTCTGGGTTAATAATCATGCTGTGAAGTTCTTCATATACAGCACAGCAGATTCTAATCGTCACACATTCTTTGCTTCATTTAGATTTCTACAAAGCTACAGTATATTGCTGCATATTTAGCTCTCTGCATAATTACACTTAAATGGAATTTTTTTACACAAAATATTGCCCTTTTCTTGCTTCATATATTTTGATATCCATTGTCATAATTTGACATTGTAGCTTAAAGCTGGAATAAACAATGCAAAACAACCTCGAGATTGCTGATAATGTAAAACACCCTGTGTTTGATGGAGTATGAGTGGCTTGTCAAAAAAACCCTCCTTGTTAGCTTGACCTATTTAGTCTGCAAAAAGCTGACATCACCAAATCTAGCTCAGCTGACCTAGATAGGCAAACATCTTCAAGTTGTAAACGCTCTTTAGCGTACTGTACATCTCAGAAACTACATGTACAAGCTGTAAATTACTATATGTAAAACACACGTGCGTAATAAAATGTCTGTGATTGATGAATGCTGTTACCCCATTTACTCTACTTACAGTATGTGATTGCATCTATATACTCTGGCAATAGCTAAACACTCAAATTAAACTGGCAGATTTTCTTTGTACGCTGTTCAGAGGGCTACTCAACTTTTTTTGTTGCCCTTTTTGCAGGGAAATTGAGAGTGTGAAGGTCAACAACAGAGTAGGACCACTGTAGCTGACCCCTCCCCCGGGATCAGTGTGTCTTGCTCAAGGCCACTTCAGAAACGCAGATGCTTGCTGTCACAGCATGGAGGCTGTGCCGCCAGTTGAATGAGCCTCCTAAGTCTCACCATATGAACTGTAGCTATGATTAATATGTGTGTGTATATGCCCGACATTTGTTGATTTTTCATCTCCTGCGCCCCCAGACATTAAATGACTCAACTTCATAGTAACCTTTCTCCCTTAAATTCATTTGAGTATACAGGAATCCACTAGAATTAATTACACAGGAAAGAAATGAGCTGAAACGACAATTTACTCCTGCTAGATAATGTATGTTGTTTTATGGGAATAATCTGGAAACACACCCTGGCAGCTGTATTATTTTTTCTGTGCTGATGGATTTCAGTCAGATTTGAATATTTATGTCAAATCTATATTTATATTAAGCTTATGTAGTTACACCTTTGTCTGTTATGGCCTCGACCTCACCTTGTCTGATGTAGGAAGCCTAAATTAGTTCTGACTGTTCTGAGCTTTGTCATTTCGTGACAGTTTCTAAGATCATGACTCATTATGTTCTCGTTATGACTTGTCCAACTTGGGCCCTCCTTGAAACCTCCTCTGTCCTCCCACTTGGCAGTCAGGTCCACACAGCTCAATTTAGCACATCAGAAAAACCCATGCCACGTCTGATTGTGTCCAACAGCAGGTTTTCTTCTACCCTCATCCATAAGGGGGCAGTGCTGGTATGGGCCACTGATGGGTGTCAAGCAAGACATGATAAATGGATGTAAAGTGAATGTTCCACACAAACTGAATATCTTTCACAACAACAATAGGGATTGCTGGTCCTGTGTGAAATGCAAATCTGGCTTTTTATTTCTCAAACTGTAGAATAAGATGGTTTCAGCACTGCTGCACACCAAAGTCACTCAGCAACAAAGAAGCAGTACATGTAACAGAACAAAAGCGACACCTAAACATTCTCCCCCCGCAGCGAACACTGCTCAAACACAAATCATGTCACAAACACAGTGTGTTTTCACGAGTTCAGGGTCAGTTTACAATCTTCTAATTCATCCTCTTTCTGTGTGTTTGTGCATTTGCTTGTCTGACCCATTGTGACTGCTGATAAACTAGGTAACGTGATAAACTGGACAGTCGTCTGCTTTGATCCCTAATCCCTACTAATCCTCCGTAAAACACAGCGTCTTATCATCATCTTGTCTTCTTTAATGAAAGACAGACAATCACACACACACACACACACACACACACTTTCATGTAAGGCTACAGCCCTACTTCAAAAGATTATTGTCATTATTGAATAATTTACTATTTCTGTTCATTAAATTAATTGCAGATCAACAGATCATTATTCAGAAAAAAATTTTTAATCAATAATGTCAAAGATTCAGTTCCAGCTTCTTCAATGTGAAGATTCTCTGCTTTTCTCTGTTTCATATAAGTGGAAATGTATTATTTCTGAGACTGTTGGTTCAAACAAGCAGTTGTAAAATGTCATCTTGAAAAATGACTGGCAGATTAACCAATGACAAAAATAATCAGTAGAATCATTTAGTCCAAAAAACTTCTGAAAATAATGAATACCTAAAAAATGCAAGTGATAGAATTGTTGTTGTTGTTGTTTGCACATATTCAGTTTACTCTGCTTTGAAAAAGAGAAAAGCAGAAAATCTGAGACACCATAGCCAGAAAATGTTATTATTTTAACTTCATAAATGACGAATTAAAGCAAAAACAGATTTTCTTCTTCTTTTTGAACCACTACGAACGACTCCCACATCACACAGTCATTTGAATCATTGTTAATAGAAAAATATTGATTAGTGCAGCTTTATTGGTTAATCCCTTATCAAAATAGTCATTGGTTAATGCTCTGTTCTATTTCACAAGAACCTCTTCACAACCCCCTCTGATGCTTTGCCTCTCATCTTTGCTAAAGCTACTACTTCATGATCAAAGGCAAACATGCATTCTAATAACATTTTCTTATTATGCTGTTTGGCGATTGCAATTTTGGCCAGTGTGTTTGCTTGAGGGTGGGTGTGAAACAGACTTTTTCTCTTCCTGGGCCCCCTCTCTTTCTTTCTGGACTCATACTGATGGACGGAGGGCAAGAAAAGAGGGGAGGGGAGAGGAGGGAGGGTGAGGGTAAAGAGAGAGGGTCACCATTGAGTTGTCCGCCCACGCAAGGCCCCCTCTGGTCACCTGCGTGGGTTTGGGGCAAAAGAAAGGCGAGGATGCACACACACACACACACAGAGGCATAAACAAAGAGAACAAAAACGACAACTTTCTAACCCCGAACGTCAAATGTGGCAAAAGCTCTCGGAATAAAAGCGTTTTAAATTAGCAAGAAACTTCCTCAAAACTACAGAAAGGGTCATTGTCAGTATCCTTAAAAGCACTTCACAACAGAGGAGAGTTTAGGCAGCGAGGGAGGCAGCAGGGAGACGAAAAAGCTCTCAAAGCACTTGGCGGTGGCATGATCTTCAAAAAAAATGCCTAGTTTATCATAATTAGCATTGTTCCAGACTGTCAAACCCGTGAGGCACGGAAAACAATGCACTCTTCAGTATTTTATTGAAGAGTTATGGTAAATTACTTGATGTATAATTATGTGAGCCCGGCAGATTCTGTCCTCACCGTCTCCTCCTACATCCCATCTGCCCTGTGTGTCCAGAGTGTGGGTGACTGAAGTAGCTGCGGGGGGGATGAGGAATTATTGTGGAAAATGATAAGAAAACTTGTGATGTAACAGTCTGAGTTACGCTTCTGCCGTTCAAGTCGACACTGTATCATCCGCGGCCTCCAACAGAATGAGTAGTAGAAGATGAAAAGAGGGGAAAATATAGAATTAAAGGACCTCTGTGACATTAGGAAGCGCCCAGAGGTATTTTAGTCTGGCAGAGCTTACTCTTGGCCACGGAGACTCCGGAGGATACAGTGAGCCAGAAGAGGTGAGGAGAACACAGGAGAAGAGTGGTAGAGTGGTAGGAAGAGGAGTATTTTTAGGGTGGTCTGTTATCTGCGGAGACGAGGGCGAGTGGTATCACAGCCGGGTCACATCGCTGAGGGGGGAAACAGCACGGGCTCTCTGCCGAGACAGCAGATAAGGAGGAACAGAACAATGAGATTTCTCTCTGTCTCTCAAACACACACTCCACAAAGGAGCACATACACAGGCAGAGGCTCATAACCACATCCACAGGAAGACTCACTCTCACACATCCTCTCACAGACACTCAGACATGTTAAAAGATCACGTCAGAACCGAGCTTCAGCACTCCACAGGTGACCTGAGAGGGTGTTATTGCTCTTTTGACTGACAGACAAAACCAACGTTATCGTAAAATCTCTTCACTCAGCTGTTCATCCCCGTCCTTCTTTCTGCCTCTCCTCTAGTCTCGCCCTCTGAAATTGTAAATGCCAGCAGAACAGATGGATGGAGAGAACATCTCATCACTCTGACACCGTGTTTATGCAATCACACACAAACATGCCACACAAACACACTCCACATGCACTCACACAGCTACAAATATACGCTCCAGAGCAAGATGCTGATGGAGATTTCCTCAATTATCAGAGTGAGCACATGATGCACGGCACATACACACACACACATGCAGTTTTGGTGTTTTTGATGAAACCTTCTGTTCGCTGCTTCCTTTGTTTATACTGAACAAACGCGTGCATAAACACGGATGCACATCCACACGCACATACACACATGAATCGAGTAATTTGCCAGACTAGCAGCTGCTATGGAGAGAAGTGGGTACTAACGAAATGCGCCTGACGTGCTAGTGGTGCTTTGTCGACCCGAGGAGTTCAACCACACACTACAGAGTTAGAAAATCGGACTATTATCTGTCGTACAGCCCAGCGAATATCAGTTTAGTCGTATGAATATTAAATGGTTTTAGCTCCCAGTACGATGTAAGCACTCTGTGTAGGACTGCAAGCCAAATGAAACCCTAACTCGCTCCAGGAATATCTTACCGAGGCTTTGAGGGAAGATCCTTTTTCACCACCCAACACCCCTCCTCCCTCCCTCCTCCTGCTTCACCACCACCACCACCACCACCCACCCACCCAATCAAATCCTCACTGGCAGTGCGCTGCTCCTCATCTCTCTTCTCTGCTTCTTTTGTTCATCTCTCTCAGCCGCCCACACACCTACCATCCCTCGGGCTTTTCTCTTTACACTTTTGCACGCATTTACATTTGGTTACTTCGTATGTACTTTGCTTTATTTCTTCCTGTCCCTTCCGTTCCCTACATTACTTTAAGACACTTGGAGATAGGGTACTGTGTGTGAAGACAGGTTCACATGTACAGACAAAAACAGACCCAGGGGTCTATATTTGGTGCTTTACAATACAGATGTGTGGGCAGCAGCCATCTGGAGCCCCAAGTGGAACAAAAAGTAAGTGTGTATGTGTGGTGTAGGGCTAAGAGCTAAACTTAAAGTGGCTGGGGGCCCGTTGTTGAAACCCCCTCCAGAGAGCTGGGAATCTCAGGGGAGAGTGGGAAAAACATCCCGACGGTCATCAATCAAAACTTCTGTGACACAAATGACCAGAAACAACGGACTGTTCTCCCTCCATGTCACTGTGTCACCTCCGCCCCACAGCCATGTCCCACCCACCTGCGCCGCTGCCCCATTGGCCCTTGTCGTACGCCACTTGATGTGATTGGCCCATCACTTCCCAAGCGAAATCGTGATCCCCTCTCGACTAATTGGGTCTTTGTGATTGCGCAGTCTGTCGTGGCGCTGGGGGAGAATGAAACGTGAAAACGGTATTATGGTGGATGGGGGAAGAGTGGCAGGTCGAAGCGGGGAGATCGTTTTTGGCGTCTCAAAGCGCCAGATGCTCTTCCTGGGTCCATTATGATGCCTTACAGGGGATCGAGATGGTTTCGGCGTAGCAACTGTGAAAACACAAAGCGAGATGGAAACCGGCCGAGATGGAGACTCACACAAGCACATACATGCAAATGCAGGCGCACAAACAGTTACACATGCCCAGTTTAAAACACTCTACTTATAAACATGCAAAACACCATTCAGTGCTCTTTTTTGGTCAGTTTCTACAGAGATGATCAGAACTTATATATGTTCATGTTAAACAAGGACTAAACAAAGTGGAGCACATCTCTGTTTCACCCGCTGTGTGGTTAAAATATACAACAGACAGGGGAAAGCCCCACTGGATCAATGTAAATGAAAGTATTTACTTCTTCAAGCTGTGCCTCCATCGAGCGTGATTGTTCACCACAGTCTCTGAGAGAGGGAGAGTGTAGGAGGATGGGGTCATCAGCCTGCTCTTTGTTCGCTCCACCACACGTCGACACAAGATCTGTGCCTTTTCCTTTATAACTCCCTTATTGTTGAAGGAAGGATTGTGCTCCTGTTTCTTTATTATGTCCATACTTTTGGGGATGTGTAGATGGAAATGATATAAACCGTAGCTGACAGATGGTGGGGGAATGGTTGACGCTCCTTGTTCTCATCTTAGCCTTAAAATATCCAACAGCCTCCTTTGTAAGATCTCTGAGCATTCATTGGGTTTCTCCTCCTCCACCCAACAACCATCAACAGGTGGCGCTGTAGTCACGCTCTTCGGTGTTACGCTCCTCGGGACAAAGAACTTCCAACAACCTCAGGTGCCATGGAGGCAGCCAAATTCAAGCAGTTCAGCCCTTTTCAGGAAATTGTGACACATTCATGTTGTGGTGTCCATGTGACAGGCTGCGTCCATTTAAAGAAAAAGAAACGTGGTGATGTGACGTTTATGACCCTATGCCTGCTGGGTTATCACCGACGTGCTAAAGGAGATGTGCATTTGTGAACTGCATCCTCTATTATTTACCCTAGATTAGTGGTATCAAAGTGGGATCCTACCGGCACCTGCGGTTGTTCAGCTCCCTGGAAAATGAAGGAGAAATGTCATCATCCTTTTTAATAATTTTAAATGATTACAGTCAGTTAAAAGGCAGGAAAGTGTGCTATTAGGCTACTTCTCGGGGTCCCCTGTTTTAATCAGTAGATCCTTACATATAGCCTCAATCTATCAAATTATATCCAGCATTTCCAAACCTCCTTTCAGTGTGTCCTTGCACACTTATCTTTTTAGATAGACGGTAGAGATGATACATTGACGCTGATATGGACCACATTATTGTGTGTCATTTGGCTCATGTCATTTGAATTACCATTGAGGGAAGCATCTGAGTGTAAGAGACCGCCCCGTTCTCCGCTGCTGCATCCAACTCGCGTTCACACTTGGGTTCATTCACACACACTTTTCCCACCGGGATGGAGACGCTTCAGCCGGCGCGCAGAGCCGCTTTCCACACACGCTTTCGCACGGCACACATGGCTGCACCTTTATGGCGAATATTGTCTGCGTTCATCTGGATAATAACACTAGTTTCAAGTTCGAGGACGAAGATTTATCCACCCAACGAAGGTAAGTTGTGTTTTCTGCTCCTGCACGCCGGGAGACGCCGCTGCGTGCACTCCGTGCGCCGTACAAGGATGGCAAAGAGCAGGGCGAATATATACATACATGCATACAACTTGAACAGCGAGAAAAGTTGGATTTTGTCAAAATGTCACTGTTGTTATTTTTCCTGGTTTCTCGCGGAGTTGTGCCCCCAAGCAGGTCATCTATCTGCATGTTGTATGTCCACTGCTGTCACGAACATCCTTGTGTCTTGGATATTTCCTCTGTAGTGTACAGTTTAGTGTGAAAGACCTATCTCTTATTTATACACAGTTAAACCTCCAAACTCACACTTTTGGGTCGTTTCTTTATGCATAAACAAGATTTTGCATATACAATACAATTTGAAATGATATAGACTATAAAATATAATTGAATGGAAATGGCAATAATTAAAAGGCATATAGGCCTGATAGCTAATCAAGTAAAGTAAATGTCCTGCTAATTCCATATTGGTCCCAATAAGATGAGTAGTCATGTGTTTAGTGGTAATCGTGTGGTGTGGTTAAGTCTTCCAAGTAAAAATGTGAAAAAAATGTAACCTGTTTCTCACTGCTGAAACATTTGATGTATTTATTAATTTTATTGAAGCAATGTAGGCAGTTTGCCCTTAAACCACCTGCATGTGTATGTGCATTTTAGTGACCCTACTGGATACCAGGACAGTGCCAGGAGAGCTGAAATGGGCAGCCAGTCCTTCAGAGGGAGGGGTGAGTGGGAGCTCTTTTTTTATTTATTAATATACAGATACACTGTTTACAACCTGTTCTCTCTTTGGAAAACACACTCACACACTTGGTTGGGAAACTGTAAAGAATCATCCCACAGATTTTTAAATGTGCTGTTGTTCAAGCCTAAGTGCTAATATGAGATTGCTGGCGTTGTGTTTGGCACGCAGCGAGGCATAAACCAGCTTGGTGGTGGGTGTCAGTTTTTAGGGATTTTTACTACTGTGCAGTTGCCAGATTGAATCCTGAAATTATCTATTTTATATTATATCCTTCTATCATGTTTTTGCACTTTTTGTTGTTGGTACATTGTGATCTTCCTCTTCCTCTGTCTCTCCCATTTTGCTCAGTGTCTCTCTAACCTCTTTGTTGGTTGAAGAGTTATTGGTGAACTTGACTCTTATTTTTTCAGTTACTGTGCTCTCATTCTCTCACATGCTGCTTGATTGACAGGGTCCTGGTCTGCACGCACTGAGCTTTTGATTACAGGCACCCCCCACCTTCCGCATCCCTTAGCTACACACACACATACACACAAAACACCATCTCTGTATGGTTGGGGCAAGTGCAAAGTGTTTTTTCCCCCTCTGACAGCTGTGATTTCTGTCTACTGACAAATAATCCAAAAGAGACAAGGAGGCATCATACTCTGTGGCAGCTTTTTAACAGCCCTCCTCCTCAATACTGCAAAGACACACACACATAAACATACAACAACACACAAAGACGTGACCATGTGCCTATGCTCTGGCTCATGCGTACATGCTCTTACATTCACATACTGTACAAAGTGCACAGTTCAAGGCTAAAGAGCTGGACGGATGAGGGATTTTTGAGGCAGATACCGATGTTGATATTTGAGAATAATACAAATCTGATAAAGATATGTCAATGTTTAAACATTTAACTTTATTGTCCAAAAAGGCTGTAAGTCGGTATATTTTCAAAAGTAAACCTTATAAGAAAATAATTTTACGTAATTAATTTAATTAAGAAAAGTTTAGGTCAAATGAAAATGAAGCCCATGAAATATTTACTTTCTTTTTGCATATCTGCCAACATATACACCAATATCATTGTATCAATATATCTGTAATAAGCTGACATCGGCCAATATGATCAGGCCTGATGACACATCGATCAGGCTCAATTAGACATGCACTCACACACAGCCCCCCACCCCCCCCAATCTATTTTCCTCTCTTTCGACACGCCACATTTAGTGTGTATACAGCTCTAACTAGACCAGATTATTATTCAGTGGCAATAAAAAGCCAATTTGGAGTTGGGAGGCTTAGCGGTCATTTGAAGGGTCACAGTACAAGGCAAGTAGTCGGCTCTATTGAGATGGATGGTGCAGTGAAGGTTGAGCCTGCTTCACTTGTATGGAAATGTGCCTGTAAAAACCTTGGAGTCGCAACAAATCTGAACCACTGTCCGCTGCAGAATATTGATGCAAGAATGAATGTTATCCTGTGAGGTTTCAAATGACAGCAGTGAATTAGAGGATGCACCCCAGCATCTGAAATGTATTTGATCTTGTCTTTCTGTATTTATGAGGACCAAGAATTGATAGAAAAAAAAGTAGTTGTTGGAAACTGACAGCTAAAATGTGAAAGTCAGCAATTGTTTTAATGCAAGACGCTTCCACATTCACATGGGAGCTTTTTATTACATTTTAGATGTCAAAGTTTATTGAATAAGAAAAACTTTTGACCTGCTCTTAACTGCTTTACCCCCCCGACAATATGCTTTTACTTTGGCATTTATTGCTCACTTATTATTGATCAGTTTGATAGAAAGACATCTGTTAAAGACATTTCATGATTTTCATACTGTTGGCATTATTGAAACGAGTGGATGCCTGGAAAGAAGGAAATCAATCAAAATATTTATGATATTTTAAAGTGGTAGCCTGCGATGTAATCTATACACAGTTTGTCGTTAAGGAGCTGAAATATGAACAAGTGGAATCAGTGGAAGCCCTCACAAGTGTAGTAATACAATTATGTGTTCTTTGTTTGCAGTGGGAAGAGGTGAGTATTATGGATGAGAAAAACATCCCCATCAGAACGTACCAGGTGTGCAATGTCTTAGAACCCAATCAAAACAACTGGTTGAGGACGGACTGGATCCCCCGGTCCGGCGCTCAGCGGGTCTACGTTGAAGTCAAGTTCACCCTGAGAGACTGTAATAGCCTGCCAGGGGTCACCGGCACCTGCAAGGTACAAGAAAACAAACTAATGTCTTGACAGAGTATAATGGTCATTGTGTGGTTTTGGTGCAGTAGAAAGTTTTTAGAATATTACGTGACGCCCCGGATTTCTCAGAAAGGCTTGACTTCTTTAACATTAACGTTAACTTATATGCTAATTAGTTAATGGACAGGCTGCTGCTAATGGAGCTGTATTATATATTACAGCTGCTGGTTATTCAAGCACCATACCCTGCCCCCAACCCCTCTGACTCATTATCATATTAAGAGAAAAGATGAGTGGTGATGATGATAAATAGATGCCTGACTTTTTTCTGTCCCTTTGTCTTGTAGGAGACATTCAATCTGTACTACCACGAGTCCAATGAAGACAGAGAGACCTACATCAAAGAGAGCAGCTTTATTAAGGTGGACACTGTGGCTGCAGACGAGAGCTTCACCCAGGTAACACTTAACAACTGAATCAAGCTTTGAGTTCTTTATCCTCCCTCCTCCGCTTTAATTTGCTCTTATCTTGAAAATAAAACTCCCTGTGGGCACTAAGCTGTGCTTTTTTTATTTGTTTTACAAGCACTTTTATCTTGGATGTCCATTCTGCCGTCACAGGAATGTTGGCATGGTGCTTTTGCTTAGTCTTTACCAAAATAACATTGGATTTTAGCATTGTAGGCATTACAGCTTATTTTACCTTTGCAATCAATAGAAGTCAATCTGGATGAGAGCCAAATGCAGAAAATGTGGAGATCGGTCATGGTTCAATAGCAACTGCCACTTTAGGCTGAACAAGCAAATTGAATTAATAAGGGCTGACACAGTTTACTGCACATTTCATTAATGTAACTCCATTCTCTTTCCATCCAGGTGGACGTTGGTGACCGCATCATGAAACTAAACACTGAGGTTCGAGACGTAAAGGTCGCAACCCGGAAGGGTTTCTACCTGGCCTTCCAGGATGTTGGCGCCTGCATCGCTTTGGTTTCCGTCAGAGTTTTCTACAAAACCTGCCCGCTCACCATCCGTAACCTGGCAACTTTTCCCGACACTGTTACCGGGGCTGACACATCTTCCTTAGTGGAGGTCAGGGGGTCTTGTGTCAACCAATCAGAAGAGAGAGAGGAGCCTAAAATGTACTGCGGTGCTGATGGAGAGTGGCTGGTTCCTATTGGTGGATGTCTCTGCAACCCGGGGTATCAAGAGAAGGGAGGCACATGTAAAGGTAGGTGTTGATGGGTGCAACAGAGCTACTGTAGTAGAATTTGTTGTTGTTTGTTTTTGTGATGATCTGGCTCATCCGTATTGGACTCAGACTGCTAGCTCTCCCCTCCCTTGTGTTGCCACACAAGTCCCATGTCTCTATGAGTAACAATCATTAGTGCTCCAAGCTAATGACGGAAAATAGTGAGAGAAATTGTTTGTGAATTAATTAACACCTGCGTGATTATTCTGTGGTTTGATTTGGTTATTTTCAAGGATTTTCTTTTTATCCTAGAATTGTTTAGTCTTAAAGGGGATACTGCATCTATGTGCCTTAACAACACAACAAGATAATCAGTGTGGGTGTATGCCACTTTGTGATAGTGATTTGTATGTGATTTGTTCTTCTGGGCAAATGTTTGTAAGATAAGTTAGTAACTTTACCATTTGGAATCCATTAAAGTTGCAGTAAAATATTACACCTTTTTAGGGTTAAAATAGTTATGTAAAATGCATATGGATTTTTGTTGGCAGATATCATTTTTTGACCACAGAACCAACTCAGACGCCTTAGAGGAATAATTCAACATGTTGGGAATAATACTTAGTTGCTTTCTTGCCAAGACTTAGATGAGAAGATTGATACCACTATTTTATTTGTCCATTTAATATACACTTGAAGCCAGGAGATGGTTAGCTTAGCTTAGCACAAAGATTAGAAATAGAGGGGAAATGCTTGGTTTTGTACAATAGAGATAATAACACATAGTTATGTGTCAATTTGTGAGCTTTATTGGGTAGGTGGTAACATTATAAAACTGAGTTTGAATACACCATCATAAAAGTTGTGTCATAAAAGTTCAGTAGCCTATATGTAATCGGTTTATCTGATATCTTTTAATACATCTGAGATGTAAAGTGTTTTTTAAGTCCTGCAGTATCACTTGAAGCTCTTAGGTCTCAGTGTGAGGTGTGCTGACATAACAACAGCCATCTGGACAAAAAATGTCTTTCTATCACTTACAAATCTGGTCTGAACTTTACGGTAACAAATATGCAAGCTGTTCACACCTCTCACCAACATACATGTGGTGTGGATGACGTGTAATATTTGGAAGTGACTGTTGTCATAGTGAAGACTACTAAATGTGAGTGTTTGTGTGAGAAAGTGGGGTGAACGGGGGACAACAGACTCAGTGGAGACACTTTTACAACATGGCTTCAGACCCACTATTCAGACACATACACAACACACACACACACACACAACACACACACACACACACACGTTTGCTCACATGCAGATGGACAGAGACCAATAGAGCTGCTCCCAGTTTTATTTATGAAGCCTATCCCAGCAGGCTAATTGTATAACAAACAGACCCATAATTCAAAGAGAAAAGAAGAGATGCTGAGAGAGAGAAAGATGTAGAGATGGACATAAAGAGAGGGATGCAGTTGATGCCAGTTGGATAAAGAGGGGGAAAAAACTTGACTTCCTTTGCAATAAGATCAGCACTAGCCAAAATTCTCTGGGTGACAAACGTTCACTAAAACCTTCACCTCGCTTTCCCCGTTTGTTCCTTCTGAAAAGAAGAGGAGGTTTGCGGGGTGGTTCCTGAGGTCTGAAAGATGTTCTTCGTCAACTAGATTTAGGAGAGACCCTTGACACTGTTGAACCTCCAGCAGATGTGAAGTGCCATCTATCTATCTGCTGCTTTCTTCTCCGTCTCCCCGCTCTCACTGGCTGTCAGGTTGTTGGCCGGGCTCAGCTGCCTCAGTGGAAATCCATCAAAGTTTGGATGAATACCGAATGCTGCTTGGTGAAAACTCTGACCCTGCAGTATTGGATAGACGCCTTAACGCTTCTCCCATTTTAAGTTCAAGATTTGCAGAGAGAAAAAGGGGTAGGGGGGAGAGTGGAGGGGGATGCAGGGACAAAGTAGATGGATTTGAGAGGAGATTTAGACGATCTGTCTCTCCTCCCGTCACTGGTGTCAAAAGGTTTCTGGATCTTCTAGACTGGCATGCCTTCACGCAGACTCAAAGTCAGATAGACAGAAACTTAGTGAATATAGCTTGGACAGAGACACCTGGGGTCACCATCATCGTCCACAAGTGGGCTGATACTAAACAATGCAGGGGAAAAAACTGAATCTTGTATCCTCACTTTGTGCAACAGTAGCTTAGAGAAATAGCTAAATAATTTGGCAAATACGCTTATTTGCTTTCTTGCCAAGAGTTAGATAAAAAGATCAAGGAAGTCACAGCTCCTGGGCCAAGAATGAGTCCCTCACATAACCCGTCGTAACAGCAACTTGTTCCCTTTGGGTTTTGTACGTAATAAAAACACAAATGTGTTAATTGGTGAGCTGGTAGGCCAATTTTTCTTTTTTACTTTTGAACATAGCCAGGCTAACTGTTTCACCCTGTTTCCAGTCTTTATGCCAAGCTAACCTAACCTTCTCCTGGCTTCCTATTTAACGGACAGATATGAGAGAAGCAACGATCTTCTCCTCTAACTCTCGACACTCATTCTTGTCTGTTATGAACGTCTGCCTGTTACATATATATCTTGGTTAGATTGTTATCTACAGCAAATGTTAATACGTTTTCATTACTCTAAGAGTCCTGGTGCAACAACCACACTTTGCTTTTGTGTAAATATTTTACTGTCTGCCTTATGATTTTGATTTCCTAATGCATTTAAGCAAGTGAAAGAGTAAAGTGAGGAAATGTATAAAGTTCTTTTTCAGTCTTGACACATAGTAATGAGGATGGAGAGCATGAGAGGAGAAGCTCTGGAGAGGAAGAAGGGATTAGATGTTGAATGGAGTGAGAGGGGGACTGAAAGAAGGCCACTGACAGCAGAAGGCTTCAATACAGAGCAGCCCCTCCCCCGCTGGGGGTTCGTCATCGGGTGCAAAGGGGACGAGTAGAGAAACACAAGAGAGAGGGAACTCCCCCTCTTTTCAAAACCTGTGGTTAAGACCGAGGTCATGACTGAGCCTGATGAAGACGTCAAAAGCTCTTGACTGACAGCTACACACACACACATACAGAGAGTGTTTAGGTGCAGAGTGCAGGGTCATGACCGAGGCAGATGAAGACGTCAAAAGTTTGACAGCTGCGATCCGTCTGGGAGGATCGGAAACGAGGGAGGAGAGACAAGAGGCAGAAAGAGGAGAGACAACAGAGAGAATTTGAAATGTGAACGGTTAGAGAGGCGGAATGAAAGAGGAGCCTTCTGCTCTTTGTTTCACTGTCTCTACGCTGGCCTCCTTTTTCTGTCGTCTGATTCTGCTCAATTCTGCTCACTGCCTGGGAGGGTTGGAATGTTTCTGGGTGTGTGTGTGTGTGTGTGTTTCCTGCGTCCAGAGAGATTTCATGGTTCTTCTTTCCAACGCACCTGCAGGGTCTCGTCAACAGCAGAATGCGTTTGGACGAAAGGGATGTAAAGAGGGAGAAGAGGGAGGAAGAGAGAAAGAGTGAGCGGATGATAGAAAGAGTGCGTAATCGCTGTATTCAGTCCCTCTAATTATTGCATCGCATTTCTGGACTCTGGACATTTTGGATTGCTGATTTAGTGAGTGTGTGTGTGTGTGGGTGTGTCTGTGCACGTTTGTACGTGTGTGTACTGTATCTCTGATTTTCTGTCTAACAAAGCCCTCCCTCCAATATACTCACAGTTTGGAGGCCTGCCCAGGAATGCCTAGAGAGGAGTGTGGTGGGACAAACTGAGAGGGAAGAGGGCTGTGTGTGTGTGTGTGTGTGTGTGTGTGTGTTTATGTGCATGTATGGCAGGTGACAAAGCAGGGAAAGGAATGGGACAAGTGATTGTCTGAAGCAAGCCAAACCCAGGTGGGGGGAATGATTTGCATTCCACCATCAACATCAAAGACTGTGTCTGTGTGTGTTTTTGAGTCTGTGTGTGTGTGTGTGTGTGTGTGTGTGTGTGCTATTGTCTCCTTTTCCCAGGTTGTTCTTAATGTAGAGGTTGCCAGCACCAGTCCGTCTGTAGCTCCTTGGCATCGGAACAAGCTCCGCTCTCCATCTCTGTCTTGCTCTCATTATCCCTCACTTCTCTTCTCCAACTCTGATCCACGGTCAGGGGTGGGGTTGCTGCTGCTGCTGGTGGTAGTATTGGTGGTGGTGGGGGGATCTGCGTGTGATAGGGAGGGGGGGTTATTGTTGTAGAGACCCTTTCACATGCTAATGTTGGCTAATGTTGGCTTTGGGCAAGCACACACACAAATCCACACACATTTCTCTTGAAACCACCAGTTTTTGTGAGTATTTAAATTTAGACAAACTTAAAGCTGCGGCTTCCACTGAGCACATTCCTACGGTTTTAAATGCAATGTGACGACAAAGCCAGTGCCCATGTTAGATATGAGAATGTAATACCAAGCTCTGCAGGAATGTGAGCTTGTTTTTTGGGGGGCTTGCGCTGTCCTTTAAATAAAGACTTACAGTAGGGAAAAGATAAGAATCACTGCTTATCTCCAGCATTTGTGGGTTTTAATTAACAGGGCATGACCCCTGTGATTAATAGTGTCCCTCCCTCTCATGTGACAGTCTATCAATCCGTCCGTCCATCCGTCAATCTGTCCCTCCCTCCATCCATCCATCACAGAGACAGGTGTCAGACTGGAGCAGTCAGGGGTACTTCCTCCAGCTACACCCCACTGCTGGGAGCGAACAAGAGATGATGACAGATAACACGGGGTCAAGGAGAATACACACACACACACACACACACACACCCACACATACAGTGTGCCGACAAGGCTCTTAGTTGGATTTGCAGAGAGCTGCATTTGCATTTTAGGTAGCAGAAGAATGCATATGCAAATGCAGACAATGCTGATAGTAATCAAAGGGCACCTTCCCCACCGCTTCTCTTCCTCCTCCTCCTCACTCGCTCTTTTTCTCTCTTCACCTCTTTATCACTTGCTCCTTGTCAGTCTTTTTCTCTGGCTGTCTCTTCCAGTCAACCTTCCCCACCCTTTACACTCTGTCACTTTCTCTTACTTGTCTCAAGCCGCTGATTACAGCCTATATACACAGCAAAACAGGCAAAATGTGCGCTCACAGACATGCCACACATATCTTATCCAAGCTTTCACCTTATCTTATCAGTATGTGTATGTTTGTGTCCACATCCCTGCCTGTTTACTGGTCGAGATCAGGCTCTGCGCGGCCCTAGGTAGCTTAGGGTTAATGTCGGGTTAATGACACTCTCATGAGCTCTTATTCCAGGTCAGCAGCACTCTCTGCCCCCCCCGCCTGTTGAAACCAGTGCTAAAAAAGGCACAAAAGGCTACAGACAACAGAGACAATAAAGACATAGAGGGCTATGAAGGAAGTTTATGGCTTCAAATACTTGCTCCTTTCTTTCTCTTCCTCCTTCATTCTGTCTTGTGTGTTAGAGACAAGGATAGAGGATTCGGTGGGACAGAGACAAAGGCGGTGTGCTACCCCCTGGCAGAGTCTTGTTTAGCCCTATAATCACCCCTTAGTCCTTAGCAGGTGAAATAGTTTTCTCTCTTTCCTTCTCCCTTTATGTCCCTCTCTTTCCCATCCATGCCGTACAAACCAACATGGACAACAGCAGGAGAGTGATAATACTGTATTTAATCTTGCATTTGATGATATCAGCTGGCACATTGTGATGAGTCATTCACCAGATGAAAGCCAGCCTTATCAGCTGTAAATGTGTTTATGAATTTATAAGTTTCCACGGCATAGTTTTCAGCCGTTTTCGGCCTCATTAGAATCGGTATCAATATCGAGCAATAAAACATACTAACTGGCTTCAAATCTTTCTCACACTTGGCACTTGGAGAGGAGAGGAATATACGGAGATTGAGCAAGATTGAGAGAGTTAACAGAGACACAAAGACAGATAAGTAGAGGTCGAGGAGGAAGTGCATGGGGAGCGAATGAGGGAGGTCGTGAAAAATGTGAAAGGCAGGGAAGGGCAAATGAGTGTGTGAAAGATCAAATCTATGGAGGCTCGCACAGATGGGGCAGGATGGTTGGTGTGAGTAGATTACAGAGGAGACTTCCTCCCTCTCATCTTCTGATGAGTGTGTCATAAAGCATTCTGACACACTCACACACACTCACGTTTACGCACACACATCATTCCCACATTCCTCTCCACTCCCACTGGGATGTCTTCATCTCCCTTGGAAATGTGAAAGGGTTGGAAAAATAAAAGGAAAGAACCGGGAAAGATGGTGGGATTGAGGAAGGAGAGTGAATAGGGTGTGATGATGAAAAAAAAAAGGTGTTGAAAAAATGATTGCAGTGGAGACAAATGAAGGATTTCCTTCTGAAATTAAAGAGAGAAAAAATTGCTCTAACCAGCCACACTTTGCCATCTCTTTTGCTTCACCAGTGGATGTCAAGCGGTATAATTATGCACTCATTTATTGTATTGTTGTTCTGTCAATGCATGAATTCCTTGGTATACAGAGAGAAGATTTCTCTCCCTCCACACCCCCTCTGTCTCTCGCTCACCCTCTCTCCTTCTCTGTTGCTCCTCTTTTATATATTTAAATGTCAATTATATTTGTGTGGGCTGCCGGAGCTGTGGAGTTTTGATGTATTCAGTTCTAGTGTTTCTAGATTTTGTGTGTGAGTGGGAGCTCATCAGTAAGTGTTCTTTTAGGTGTTTCTTTCTTTGCTCATCAAAATCAAAGATAAAAGAAGTCACAGTCCCCCTCTGCGTCATGATATATTGATTTCTCCCTCTCGATGTTTCTTTATAGTTGTTTATCCTCGGGTCAAAGTGCAGTCCATGTGTTGATTAACTTGTTGTCTGGGCTGTCAATATGGAAGACAATATTATGGGTATCAAGGGTCAGGGTTCAGCTGGCCTGAAGTCACATCAGGCAGGACTTTAATTGCTATGATCTGATCTGTGTGGAGTGTTTCTCACCAAAATAGATTGTGTGTTCTTATAAAACATTTAGAAAGCCAATATTTAGATTTTGTTTTTAAACCAACATTGCTTCTATCAATGGGACAATGTGAAACCGAAAATCTGCATCATCATCATTGTGCACATTAGCGCTGCAGCAAATGATTTATTTCTCTTATGATTAATCCACTTGTTGTCTTGATTAACTGTAGCAACTGCAGCAACAACAAAAAAAAATCAAAATTTCCCAGAGCCCATGTTGGTATTTTTAAATTGCTTATTTTGTCCCATCAACAGTCCAAAACCCAAGACATTCAGTTTACTATTAGAGAAGAACACCAGAGAATATTTATATATCTGAGTTGTAACTAATGAATCTTTTGGTATTATTACTTAAAGAAAATACTTAAAATGTTAATCAATTGTCTGAATTTTTGCTCTTTAATTTTCTATTGATTAATCGACTAAACATATCAGTTCTAGTAGTTTGTCCATGTGCACATGATAGTAGACAGTAGTAAACAGTAAACAGGTAAAACTGGGACCTGTTGATGAAAACATTGCTCTACAGCGCCACTAGTGGTCAAAACCCCCAACGGCTACCTTTAAACAAGCAAAGGGTTCTGTTCAAGGTAACATGTTGTACTTTTTAGTGTCTTTTATAGAATTTGTGTCAATGTGAACTGGTTTTATTGACATTGTTATAAGAATATATGTTTCTCTGTGTCTCTGTATCTCTGCAGCCTGCTCTGTTGGTTTTTACAAAGCCAAGTCTTCAGATGCAGGATGCTCAAAGTGTCCTCCACATAGCCACTCGCTCAGAGACAGGGCGACTGTCTGTGACTGCAACTCTGGATTCTTCCGCGCTGACAGTGACCCTCCCTCCATGGCTTGTACCCGTAAGAACATACACACACACACACACGAACTAGTAAGACAATAGATAAGTGAAAAAAACAGACAATGTGTGTGTGCATTTCTTGCAAATGAAAGCAAAAAAGCACACTCATTGTCTCCCAACCTCTCTATCTCTTCCAAACAGAGGAAAACACAAACTTGTCTGAATGCCACCCCTGTTTCATGATCCCATTACTTATGACTAAGCCACCATCTACATCCTGTCTCGGAGTGATAACTAAAGACATTGAGAAGTGAATAAACGTCCTCTCTCTCTCTCTTGCTCTCTCTGTCTCTCTAAGTCTCTGAGTAGGTCCTGTGTGACAGACTTGGAGACCTCGGTCTGTGTGTCATAAACTTAATTATGCCTATATACAGCACATGGTTTCCTTGGCCTGGGAAAAATGAAAACGCGCACATACATACACACATACTCTGTCTCTCAGACACACATACACACAAAACCACAGAAGAAAACATCCAACCCATCAAAAACATCTCTGAACAGTATGGTTTTCAGTCTGATGCCAGATGTCTACATTTCAACCCGTGCCAGCAGCTCACATCAACCCCCTTTCCCCAACTTCCCTTATGTGCAGCATATAGTGTAAGCTTGGTTGGATTTCTTCATGCTCAAGCTTATCCCTGTCTCTTCTTCAGAGCCGCCATCAGCCCCGCAGCAGCTCATCTCTGTGGTGAACGAGACCTCGGTGGTCTTAGAGTGGGCCCCCCCTCGCCGGCTGGGAGGACGAAGTGACACCGGCTACAGTCTGGAGTGTCTCATCTGTCAAACTGGGAGCCACAGTCAGGCTGGCGGTAAAGCCCTCCCCAGGAATCGCAGCATCTCCCAGCCTGAGGCTCAGCAGAGTGACCTGGGGATGCAGTCAGATCAGGGGATTGTGGGATCCGAAGTCCAGACAGGGAGAGGCGTCTTTCAGAGCAGGCCGGTACCTGGAGATTACCCGAGACTTGGCTCAGGCTCCATCTCCAGCTCTCAGCTCTGCCTGCCCTGTGGCTCCGATGTGCTCTTCTCTCCCGGCCAGACCGGCCTGAAGACCACCAAGGTGGTGGTGAGCGAGCTCAGGGCCCACACTCACTACACCTTCATCGTCCACGCACGCAACGGGGTCTCCCAGGCCAGCGGTGCAGGAGCAGCCCAGAGCGTGTCTGTCACCGTCACCACCAACCAAGCTGGTGAGAAGAAGTGTCTGAGTTTAATACATGTGTTTGTCAGATCGATGACTCTTGCAGCAACACAAAATCTCCTTATAGACGTTGTTCGTAAGTGGGTCAGCACAATGCAAACTGCTGTTCACTGCATGTGGGCCCATAGGGAAGCAAGGCCCCATGAGTAATGTTCAAAACTGTGGAAGCATGATGAACAAGCTCTGTATGCAGCTACATACTTGCATGCTAAAGCTAGTAACATGTCAGTGCTAAAAAATCTATTGGTGTTGTATTTTTGCATTCAAAATTAGTAAGCAAATGTATTTAGAATCAATGTTTCTTCCCACATTTCATTCGCTTTCCAAATACACCTTCGATGCATACGCAATGTATTTGTTTCTGAAAGATAGTCCAAAGAATCTTGTAACCTGAAATCCATTTATTTTCAGAAATTGAGCATTTCATATACATTTGATCATGAAAAATCTTTCAGTGCTGCATTTAAATAGATTTGGTACACATTTGTATTAAATTTGAAATGCAGTTAAAATAGATTATCACCTCTTTTCAATACATGAAACAATGGCCACATTGTAAACTACTGCACATTGCAAATGCACTTCAAATGCATTGTTTACATAATGCTACAATAGTTCAACAGACGCGAGGACACATCCATCACAGATCAGGCAGAGATACCAGCTTCTTCACTAACAGCAGCATCGACACTAATCAAACACAGTTACGAGACACTTTTCTTGCTTTCTCTCAATTGGAAACTTGCTCTTACTATCACTGTCATAGTTGCCATAGTTATTACTCTGTCCTCCTACACCTAACAACAGCTGAATTAATTAAAGGGGTGTTCTCAAGAGAATGTCAGAAAGCGTTCTGGGAAATGTAAATCACTGATTTAAATTCAAATAGACAGAGCTGGTTGAGGGGAAAGTGGATTCGGCGTAATGAATTAGAACTACACTACATAGCAAAACGGTTACACATACTGTAACAGCATTAGTGTATGTAAGGGTGGGATTTGTCTGGTGTCAGGCTTGACCACATAAGTGTGTGAAAAATCACCCAGATTTTATGGCGTGTTTCATTTTAGTTGTGAAGGTGTCAGCTGGTGTGTGGCGCTCCGCACACATGCTCCTCATTAGTTTTCAGCGTGTGCTTTTTTTTTTTTTTGGTTGCACGCTGTTACATCTCAACTGTCGTTGCTTTAAGTCTTTACGGTGGCATTTAGAAAACGCCGCACCTGCTTAGTTCCAGGTGCCCCGGGGAAATAACATAGCTGTGTATGCACAGCATGAGAGCTGCCTGGGATGTGTCAAGTCCAACCTGCACCACCATATGGCCCCGGTATCATATGAACTGCCACAAAGGAGGACAAACACCGTAAAAGCATGGAAAGCATGGAGGGATGTAAGAGGAGAGAGGTGAGAATGAGGCTCGTCCCTGTGGATTAGGAAGGATTGAGATTTAGGTCAGTTCTCAGGTGCACTGGGTCAGTGGGGTTGTTGACAAACAGGCACCATACCTTTTGCGCTGTACGCAGGGCTGTGATGTTATCTTATTAGCAGCATCATTATGTATCAGTATGTCATTCTGAAAAGTTATACTAATGTCACTAATCGATCTCCCCCTCAGCTCCCTCTCCGGTGTCGTCCATCCAAGCCACCGATGTCACCAGGCACACTCTGTCGTTGGCGTGGCAACAGCCGGATCGACCCAACGGGGTCATCCTGGAATACGAGGTCAAGTTCTATGAAAAGGTGAGGTGCCCGCAGGTTAATGCAACTCAGGCAGCTGTCTGGAATGTCAATATGCTGGCACGCTGTTTGTATTTCACTGATGGTAAAGATGGATTTGCAGTCAGGCATTGAAAAGAGCCCCCTCTTTTTGTCCCGTCTAATCAGGATCAGAGAGAGAGGTCCTACCGCATAATGAGGACCTTCTCTCGGAGCGCCGATGTCACGGGTCTCAACCCCCTAACTGTGTACGTGTTTCATGTGCGTGCTCGCACAGCTGCTGGATACGGAGAGTTCAGCGCCCCGTTTGAGTTCTCCACCAATTCAGGTACTATGATGATAATGTTCAGGAGTTTTTCGATCGAAGCATTAAAGTTTGCTGTGACAAAGTTTACAACTTTCTGGTTGGTGACTTTTCTGTCCTTCCTTGTTAGACCCCTTCCCTCTGATTGGAGAAGGAGTTAACTCAGCCTTCCTGCTGCTGTCTGTCAGCGGGGTTGGAATTTTACTGCTGATATCTGCAGCTGTCTTCATCATTAGCCGCAGGTATACACACAAACGCGCGCACACACACACACACACACACACACGCACATCAAAACATCCATACAGGCAGGCAGGCACAACTAGAGGCTTGTTAGGCTTCCCATCAATGCATCTGATGTCAATATGTGAATTGCCTCGACCTTAACTACTGCTTTTGAACCAACTGCTTCAATGCACACAAACAACACACACAACTCCGCCGCTATTGTGTGGCTAAATAATGTGTGTGTGTGTGTGTGTGTGTGTGTGTTACCTGAAGCTTTTAAAGGGGATTAGGGTGGAGACAGTGATAATCCCTTTGTCCCTGGCTTGTCATTACCGTCTCTTCAGCAGCACAGCTTGTGTGTCAGCTTCCGCTGGCATGCACACTCACACACACGCGCAAGTGCCCACAAACACACACATTCACAGACACACACCTGCTCACCCACAAAGGTGTTTTTGACAGTTTCTTTGTTTAATGGAAAACACCTTTTATCTTGCGCTACCTGAGGAGTAGCCCCTCCTCCCCCTCTCCCTTAAATGCTTTCATCTGCTCGCTTTGTGTCTTTGCTGCAGCTGGTTGCTCTGTGTTCTCATTGTCATCTCTTTCTATTGCGGCAAATCCTGAAAAAAAATAATGAATGCACAGCGCAACTGGGAAAAACCACACAAAGTTAAAAACAATGTGACACATATTCCCCTTTTTGTCAGTTGTCTGTAAAAATCCCAACAAAAACACGTGAGAAGTGAAAAGAGACGTTCACGAGGATGCTCTGACAGACTTCCATGTCTTTTCTGTGTCTGTGTGTTAAATGTCCATCATTTCCTATGTCTCATCAGGAGGAGCAAGTACAGTAAAACAAAGCAGGACTCAGAGGAGGAGAAACATCTAAACCCAGGTACGGCACTCACACATATACTGTACTGTAAAAAAAAACAGAGAGACAGATGGATGCTATTTTTTCGTTCTCTTCGATCCATCTGCACACATCTTATGCACACACTGCCAAATAGATTAACATAACATATGCAGCAGTTATACAACTGGTATTTTTCACCCTCCTCTGCATCCCTCGTTTCATGTCCTCTCCCGCCTTGCCTCCACGGCAGGAGTTAAAATCTACGTGGACCCGTTCACCTATGAAGACCCCGATCAGGCCATCCACGAGTTTGCCAAGGAGATTGATGTTAGCAGTATTCACATTGAGAGGGTTATTGGCATGGGTAAGCATGGCATCAGTGCTCGCACACACAAACCCCCCCCCCCACTCACACACACACACACACACACACACACACACACACGCTTACTTGGCGCTGACACTGCTGTTTGCTTCCTGTGTGCAGGAGAGTTTGGGGAGGTGTGCAGTGGTCGGCTGCGTGTGCATGGAAAGAGGGAGATCTACGTGGCCATCAAGAGTCTGAAGGCGGGATACTCTGACAAACAGAGGAGGGACTTCCTGTCTGAGGCGTCCATCATGGGACAGTTTGACCATCCGAACATCATCAGGCTGGAGGGTGT
>JAVQJD010059411.1:0-35980 GCA_036023655.1 Nannoperca australis
ACAAACAGCTCCACGGTGTCTTCAAGCAGCTCCGATATTATTGCTGATATGTCGATGTCACACATCACCCATTCTACAACAACAGCTACTGCGTCACAAGGAGCTGGTATGAAGTGCACACATCTGAAATGACATTGCAGGGCTATAAGTAAGATGATGAAATAAATGAAAATATATGTAAATTCCAGTAATATCAATATTAACAGAGACACAGTAGGACATTATTCTAAATGCTTTCAAATATGAAATAATAATACAATAAACTTATATTTGGATACAGAGCCATTGCCAGTATCACTTACTTTGTGAAATTTACCAGGTGTGTGCTTGCCACCTTAATTAGGATACTTGGAACAATTGAATCAAATTTTGATCTTTTGACATTTTTCAAAGTATAAAGTATATAAAAACATAAATTTATAGCAAAGAGGATGTGATGCTTGGTACGATGAAGTGTGATAAAGTTTTCTTTTTTAATCTATCTTTCTCTTTCTCTATCATTGGCCAGGAAGTTTACCATATTTGATTTTTGGTGTAATTTCCCTAATAACCATACTGATGGTCCTACTGAAGCTTATGTGGAAGATGAGGAAGAAACAATTGAGTATGACCCACAAACCACAACACACATTGCATATATGAGCCTCCACCAGACATGTAATGGATGTTGCCCTTTATGTTTTTTCAGAAGTTGTGTCAAGTGCAGACACACCACAAGAAGTAGCCAGAGAGGTGAGTTGTATTTACTTTGGTTCTGACACCATGTTGTTGGTTTATGTTGGCTCTCCCACAGAATCACCTACCTTGAAGTACCGATGCATTCCCTCAGCTTGTGTGACTCAGGCCTTTTCTCTTACAGCTCTGGTGGTCTTTTCTAATTTCCTACTTTAATGCCGTGTATGACACACTTACAAATTTGAGCTGAGAGTTAATAAACACAAAGAACACCTAGAATATAAGAAAATAAAAATATATAAGCTATTGAGGTCTGAAACTAAACACCTACGTCTCATCTAACTCCCGCAGCCATTAGTCATCATTTTGAACAGGTCAGAGAGGCAGTCTGACTGTATCTTTGATCTGACTCAAGGCTACTGTATCCCAAATTAAATTTGATGAGATTTTCCTAGAGAGTATATTTAATATCAACGCCAAATTATTGTTTGGAATGTTTCATTTGTTACCGTCATTATTACAGTGATATTTGCATTGGCATGTTATTGTTGTTGTTTTATACTATTATTATTACAAAAGAAAGAAGAGCCGTAGATGCTGTGGGCTCATTATTTTGTATCATCAGTCTGACACATCTTATTTTTACAAAGCTAAACAGAAATTATCTGGTCACACACCAGACAGCAGTCTTGGAATTCATAATTTAGGATTTTTTATGCCCTGCATAAACAGCGTGCATGACGTAAAAGTGGCAGTAGAGGTGCAAAGAAGTAAGAGGACCAGGCCTGATTTCAGCATGTAACGCAGTTCATAATTTGGTTATTCCAGCATCAGCATGTATTAAAGCAAAGCCCTATCGCAAGCCAGAGGGATCAATTCTTGTCAGACCGGCACACGTCTCTGGTACATAAAGCGATGTAAAATATGATGTGCTGGTGGATTTTAAACTGCTTTTTACACCACTTTTATTTACAACGGCGCCTTTTTCTTTTTTTTTTTTACAAATGTGGACCAGACTGACGAGATTTGATCCCTCTGATTTGCAAGACAGCCCAAGTTTGTCTCCAGAATGCACTTTATCTGCCATTTCAGGGCAACTTTGTGGTGACAAACTTGGAAATTGCTAACTGTTCAATATACAATATGGGGTTTCATTGCTATGGAGATGACACACAGCTGTATCCTTCTATTGATCTCAACATGACTGTCCGTCTTGATAACCCACACAACTGTCTCCCTGACATTCAAAAGAGGATGTCACAAAATTTGCCACGGCTAAATTCAGACACATCACAAGTTATCAGTATTGGCGAGACACACAGGTCATGATAAATAATATCTTGTCTTCCAATATCACTTCAGAAACAGCAGAACTGCAATAATCTTGCCGTCATCTTCAATAAGAAGATGATATCAATAGTGTGTAATTAGGGTGGCCGCGCATTTGCTTCAAAGACTCTAAAGCTCAGAAAATACCTCCTGAAGAGGTATGAGATCAGACTAGCACCTTCAATAACACATTTAATTTGTTGTGTGTGACTTATTTTAACAACGTACGATTTTTCACTTTAAGTGTGTCCCGACTTTAGTGGCGTTAAGAATGTTGCACTGTTCAGCTTTTTTACGTGCTTGATACCTTGTTTCTGTTTTGTTTAACTCAGTGTTCTCTCACTTTTCTCTTTCAAGGATGTTGCATATGATGAAATCAGACCGCAAGACCAACACATTGTGAGCCAACCTGCAGGGGGTTCTACTGACAGTCTCTATGCAAATTATACCGACTACCAAGACACTGAATTAGCAGCTGAGAGTGGTAATGCCTATTCAGATGTTCTTTATTTAAATGCACCTTTCAGCTTTAGAGTGAATTCAAGGGGGGGATTTGCAGAGAGCAGAGTCGAAGATGTCCAATATGTCTCGGTGAACTTTGCTGCTCAACTGCCCACAGAGCCAGTTGAACGCACTGGGCAATGTAAAAGAAACAATAGTCTGTATTCCCTGGTTCAGCAACAACAGACAACCTGAGTGTGGCTACTGTGATCAAAATGGCTAAAAAGGAACTTTCCTTGATCGTACTGATTGATTTTTTTAATGGAAATGTTATTGTGATCTGATCTGGTCATATTATCATTGTCTGCTTTGTGAGCGCTGCTTTATTATTTCATGAAACTGGCAGAATGTTAGCTACAGGTACCCAGACCAGAGTGCACAAAGACTCATTATCACTGAAATGTTGTGCATGAAGCTCAGTAAACAAACTGCCTGTGACACTGCTGGAGATATAATCTGCAGTATACAACCTGAAGAAAAAAACAAGAGATGTTTTATAAAATTAAATATCCTTTACACTGAATAGTTGACCTTGAAATCTTCTTTCTCACAAGTGCTTTATTTCTAGCAAATAATGTACAGCAAAACATTTTCACACCCACTTCCATTTTTTTGTGTGTTAAGCTGCCTTCACCTGCACACACAAAGCTAAAAACTAAAAACCAACAGGAAAGCTTGACAGTGAGTCATGCTTTTATTATAGTCAACAGGAAATAGATGCTGTCATCCCAGCAGTAGTTGAGTATCTACCTTTGCCTTGGTAGATCCACAATAGAGTTTCTTATGTAGGGGGACACTCAGAGACAGGCTTGCTTCCCCACAGCTACATTATACATCTGCTCTACTTTCAAAACTCACTCTGGACCGCTACATGCTATTACTATTCAAATGCGTGGCACTTTCAGCCCACTTGTGTTTCTCTTTTTATTATAAACAATTCTCAGCTTTATTGTAACATAAATTTAAAGTTATTTGTGTGTCGTTATAAACTTTTTCTTCTACATGAGTTGACCTGTTCTCTGCAGTCTTCAGTCTGACAGGGACATGATATGGTAGATTTATCTTAGCAAGCTGACTTTGAGAACTTAAACACTGGATGTTTGTTAACCGGCAGGATATTGCATAAATGTCTATATAACTCAAACTCAAAGTAGTTCTTTGTTTCTAATCCCTTTATTGTGAAACACCTCTGTAATAAATACCAATTCAAAGAATTGTGAAGTTTGTCTTTTATATTTGATGAACATTTTGATTTAAGTTACATTTATTAAATCTGAGAGTTGATCTGAGTTTTGTACTGTTATACACTATCATGTTTGTATCCTGTGCACATTAGTGAGGTCTACAGTCTATAATTAAAACAACATTTGGGGAAAAAACATGTATTATCTTAGATGAGAAAATCGATACTACCTGTCAAATTTCATTGGATATACAAAGTATGTATATCATTTTTAATAATATCAGCTGATTTACAAACAAAATAATGAAATGGAATAACAGTTTTATGATGGTGAATAATAGATATAGTAATAGAAATAGTTTGGTTATCCACATACATGCACATATTTCAGTGCGGATAGCTTGCACTGTAACCCAGAGAACACATCTTGACCTTTAGTTTATTCTATTGAATGCCAGTAACCATCAGTGAAGGTAAATCTTTCAAAAATGATATTTTAGAGCTCCCCTTAAATTTCTCAAATGAGGCTTTCTATGTTTGGATGGAAACCTGACTACAGCAGCTAAAAATCATGTCTTAGTATTTAAAGTTGTATTGTGTTGAATGTGATATAGTACAGTAGTAGCCATCAAAAATTGCTGGCTGGGCCGTGATAGGGCCCAGGCTGATCCTCAGCTGGTCCCTGCTGGGTCCTTGGCTGCTATGCAAAAAGTCCGTTACACTGGGTGAGTAAAAATAGTTAGAAAGCAGACACACAATAAGTGAAAGCACCATCATTTATTTGACATTAGATTTAGAGAACAAAAAGCCATTTGTGTCATTAGTCATTACATTAGTGATAGCCCATTTAGGTGTACTGCTGAACAATTACCTAACTGCAACAATTATCAAAATGCATGCATGGTTAACACACTCATGGCTTGATGGCTGTAGGAAAAAAATAAGTATTGCAGCAAGTCAAGTCAAGAAACGGATTCATGTTCAGGTAATGTGGAAATTGTTTGAATTTGTGTTGTGTTTTTATATAAATATCTGTCTTTTACACTCTTCCCGTGTTCTCTTTTTACAATTTGTCTCTCTCTCTCACACACACACACAGACAGCAGAAGTCACCTTGGCAGCAGGAATGCCCTCCAGTAGCTTTTCTTGTCAGGCTCAGAGAGCTAGAGCAGCTTGATGTCGTTGTTATAGTTGTTACTGTTGTTGTGTACATCGGCCACCAGGGGAAGAAAGCAGTGGCCTGGGGTATCTGTTGCTCAATGACAGTCAATGACACTCTGCTACGTAAAAAGGATTAGCCAACTCTCTCTCTCTTCCCCCCTCTCTTACTTGTAGAAAGTTTGTATATGTATAGTACATGAAAAACTGGCAAATGATGGAGAGAGTGAGATGGAAACAGCTTGTGAGCATATGTTCTTGGCTTCTGCCTGAACATACAACCTTTACTTCTTACTGGTCTCAGGTCAAAATGCCAACAGGTAGTTTCACATTTTGTAGACTTATTTCTAAGTAGGAGGTTTAGGAAGAACTTATTACAGCTAATTAGGCCTCTGTTAATGTTAATGTTGATTTTGTTGGATTAGAACAGTTTGAACTAATAAGATTCGCAAAGGTGTACGTTTTCCCGCCCCAACTGGTGCAAGGAGAGTGAGAGAGATGTCAATCAAGTACAGTATGTGCACGCCCAGACAGTCCTATAAGGAGGACTAATCAGGCAGCATAAGTGAAAACACTTGTGTGGGTGTACTAGTGTGTAGGGGCGTAAGAGCACATTTGACTTTCCCTAAACATTTACATGTAGGAATGTAGGATCTGATTTTTGTTTAAAATGCTTTACCAAACATTCCAAGATGGTACTAACTGTATTGGTAACATCTTGGAATGCCGGTGCTTCCCAGATGTATATTTCCTGGCTCTAAACAGCTGCACACTGGTCACAGACAGTCACATTTTTCATGCCGAAAATGAAATATTGCTAGTCCCTGAGCGGTGTGTTTGATGTGTGATTGAGAGCTTCTTTCATTAGCTAGTTAGACCTCAGGGAATCGGGGCTTGCCGACCTCTGTGAAGAGAAGTGTAAGGAATATACCAGGAGAAGATTCTCTGTTGCTGGATTTGTTACCGTAAAAAATTTAAAGCGCTCAGAGCAGAGGCTATTTGCTGATCCAAGATCCAAGCTGTACACCACGGGGTGATCTTGACTTTGCTGTCATTGCTCCAGTCAAGTGCACATTTGAAAAAAGCACCTTAGAATTCATGTTTTTCTATTGGCATTGTTCTGAAATTTTAGCTTTTTTTTTACTTCTCTTCTGTCTACTTTGCTATATAAATTATGTTGTCTTATAATGTATCAGCTGTTGGTATATGAGAAGAAGAAATCCTGAAGTTCGAGGGTATATATTTTAGATTTTGCTATATTAAGGCAATTTTTTTTGTCAGTTTTTCTGTTAAACACTGGTAGTAGCAGCAAATGTAATACTCAAAGGTACAGCAAGAAAAACTATCGTGGATTTTGTTACAAAGGACACTTGTAGTATGCTTATCTTTATTTGATAACTTCATAACTGATTATATCCGTTTGAGTAACTGAAACTGGACTTGTTATGTTGCTCATACACTTCTTACACATTGTGGGCTGGGAGAATTTTTTTTAAAAACATCCTTTGGAAAATAACAACTCATACACAATCCCTCCCCTACATCCCACAGCATGAATCCCAGCTTGCTTTTCTAAAGTAATAAAGCAGAAACACCCAGTTGATACACAGCCTAAGTGATATCATCATGTTCATCAGGAGGCCAGAGCTTTTCTATGTTGGAGCATGGTTAAGAATTTAGAGTAGGGAATTAAGATGCTCCTAACTCAAACAGTTCTCAACCCTGTGGGGAAAGTTTGTTTAACAGTCTTAAATATATAAAGTGGTAGAACTCTTGGTATGTGAGTTCATGTGCAGGCAGTCTCTGCGAGTTTGAGCTTCTGCAATGGAACAAAATGTCCTTTTATCACGGCCATGACCATGCCTCCAGTTATTCCTTTTCTGGTGTTTTCCTTGTCTCCAGTGCTCCAGTCTGTGATGTGGGCGTGGTGCTCCTGTCACTCTACGTGCGCCCTGATTGCTGTCCACACATCGCCAGCTCATTGTTTCAGCCATAATGGCAGATCAAGGTTTTGCTCCAGTGTGTTTTTTCCTGGTTTGTCTCTAATTTTGTCTCCCTGTGCCACAGGACCACTGCATGCCTGCCTCCCCGCATGGTTATCTCCTTGCCTGCCTCAGCACTCCAGTAAGCCATTAAGAGTTATTTTTTATCAAGCCATGTCACGGGTAATTGTTTGCTTTAGTCAACATTTGTATGAAATACAATTAGGGTCAATGACAGGACAACCCTTCTTATTAGTAAACCTTTAGAGTGTAATGACACACTTTTCTTCAATTGATGTAATTGTAGAAAAGAAAGATTCCTATCAACATTCATAACAAAGGAATGTTCGATCTTGCAGTACTGTACTTGATATGGAATGGGACTTTAGCCAATTAAAAACCTTTCCAATTTCTGCTCTGAAATCAAATTGCACATGTTACAAGCACACCTAGGGTTCTAAATTGCCTTAAACTAATTAGTTTCTACCCCCTACCCATGCCTCTAAAGTCAAAGCTAACAATTACAATCTGGCCACCCTGAGTTGCACTTCTGATGTTAGCCAATTACATGTACTTTCAAAGTCAAATCATCCAATTACCTTACTTTGCCACCCTGGATTCTCCAGACCCATTAGCCAAATATATCTCACATAACGGGTTTCTCTGGCACACGCAAGCAGATGCTGGAAGATGTGAATCGACATCATGAAAACACATCACTTCCTAAATTCTTGCTGAAATTCAAACCTCGTTATTAGCAGCTATCAAAGCTCAATGTGGTTCCCTCCAACTCCAGCCACAAGAAAGCCTGCCCCTCTGCACCTTCTATCTTATGATGATATGTCACTTCAAACTTACCTTCAGTGGAAGAAGATAATGATAAGACAGAGATGGCTTTCAGGTGTCTGGAGTAGTAAGGGAGGGAGTTTCAGAGTTTGAAGTCCGTCATGCCTGTGCTGGACTAAAGTTCGTGATCTCCTGAACTGTGTGAAATGTGAAGGGAAAACCATATTGCTAGATAAGAACATTAATATTGGAAAATTTGGAATATTTAATGACCATTGCTTATGTTCAATACAACATCTGTGCATGGAAATTACAGTATGGTTAAGTTTAGCGAAAGATTGTGGGCATAGTAAATAAAGTTTGTTTAAGGTATGGTTAAAGTCGGGCAACTAAAACACTTGGTTAAGGTTAGGAAAAGACCACGGTTATGGCTACTAAACAGGTGAACATTAATGGCTGGTCTTTGATGGAATTCTACAATCAAATGACGGTGAAACACCCTACACACCCATCTAGCAGCCCAACCTCCACACATAACTTTCTGCCTCACTACATAAAGGCCACACTACTTTCTGCATAAACACTAAACTTTCGCAATGGACGTACATTGTGGGGTGCAGATTCATCCACTGTGGACATAAGTCCTAGGGCTACTGGGCTTGTGCTATATCAGCACAACCGCTGCACCTTGGACATTGAGTCCGAAATTTGCAACTGCGGTCTTGCATTTTTAATGAGATAGATAATACAAGTGTCTTGCACACCAGGCTAAACCCTTCATTACATCCTGTATAAGTCAATGTCAACACAACTATAATTAGAAATTAATATTTCACTATGAAAAGTCATCATTTGTATGCACAATATATACCTAATATATTTTTGGTAATTCTGATGAAAATTGATAATCCAATTTCTGCTTTCTTTCACTGAATCCTCATGCAATGAAAAAAAATGTAATGAGCTGACTAATAATGGATATAATATGATGATACCATGTCAGTTAGAGGTTTCCCTTTAATAAGTGATCATGTTAAGGGATATAGTTCCACCCATCCTTCTCTATCATCCATAAGCATATCTGTCAAAAACCCGGCCTTCTTCAATGTTAAATTATGTATGGTACATCAATATGAATTGTAATTAGCATACAGATTCTTTGGTTGTACTTATTTCAAGAAACATGTCTGCCTTGCTTCGAAAGTATTGTCATATATTTGCTAAAGAATTATGTATAATAATAATTAGCATAGCACCTTTCATGGAAAAGAAGCAGCCTAAAGTGCCTCATAGAATAGAGAGTATTATTTAATCAACAATTACTAAAGTGTGTGTGCATTTTATTTGATCACTGTCGGAACAGAACTTTTTTTACAAGTCAGTAGTTACCTTTTCCAGCTCCATGTGTGGCTGTTACTGAAATGATGACTCACAGAAAAGCTGCTACTGGTGGATAAAAAATGCTGACAGAAAAGTACCGAGATATCAGAGAAAACAGCGGGGGTTTCTGCAAAGCTTGGGTACAAAGCACTACAGAGAGTGCACTGCTGGAGTGAATGATGGTTGTCTTTCACAGACATATATTTATAATTTCAAAGACATGAGTTGATTTTAAAGGCAGACACTCACAAATCAAAAACTAATGACCTAAGTAGGCGTCTGTGGATGCTAATAGTGAGAAAAACAGTGTGAACAGCTGGTGTTGTTAGTGCACTGCTATGATTGTGAATAGTTTGATCAATAAAGGATGTGAAACTCATGGAGCTTTAGTTAAATTGTAATGACTTGAAATGTTGCTTCTTAATTGTATGTGTTGTTTTTTGTAATTAATTGTTCCTGCAACACAAACTCTAATGCATTAACTAATAGAACAACAACAAATAAACATAAAGGCTTAACATAAAGGTGATGTTTTTATCTTATCCTGTTGATGTGGTCCAATAACACTCCTAATTGCCATAGGAACCTTTTACTGGAAGTACCTGGGCAAATTTACTTTGCTCATCTATGTATTACATATTTACGTACTTATACATAGTCTTGTTCATATTATCTACAAAGTATTTAGACCCACCAACAAAGCATTTGGCCCTAAGTCATCTCAGGGTTGATACATGACAGGGTTTGTTTTTACAATGGCTGACATAATACCTTTTCATTTTTTTGTAGTTACCAGTGTGTTTGAATTTTAGATTTAAAATTAGGTTTTCAGTGCCTAGACTATGCTGTTTCTTTCTAGTGATCATACATGATGTTAAAAATACTGAGGCAGTTCCTTACCAATTATCAATTAGTATCTGGGTTAAAAATCAATTAAGCTTCTGTTGTTAATTCAGGGGATACTGCAGTAATATAAAGGTCAGATATACTTTATGTGGGTCTTAATGAACAGCGTTAGATCATTTGACTTTGTAACTAATCACACAGATCCATGCAATAAATGATAGAAATGATAAAGGTCATACCCACAAGCTCATTACATACAGTATATGGCAACTACATCACTTACACCCATTGTTACTTGAAAAAAGAGAAAATAGAAATGATGCAATATTGTTCATTGGGTGCATCCCCTTGTGACGCTTTCTTTTGTTTTGATTCTTTGATGCGTTAATCTAATTTAGTCAGTTAAAACCATTACCCCCTATGGTAAAATGTCATGTTGGTGGGTAAATTGAATTAACTGTCCACTCTTTCACTTTTAAAACTGTGACTTGGCGCTGCGCTTTCCAAATGACTCACCCCAGGGGTTGCAGGGCACATTGTGATAGCAAACTATCACATCTCCTCCTTTCATCATTTCTCTCTCCAGGAGGTCATATAAAAGACCAAATAAGGATTGTTTGTTAAGCAAACAGCCCTCAGGCTGCCTGCTTTTTGTGGGAGTTTAGTTCCTTTGTCGGAGGTATCAAAGCAGCAGAAGAATAAAGGTGATATTAAAACAGTTTCTTCTTATTCAATTACTGACCTTCCATGGGGTTTGTTTGTGCCTCTGTTTATGGGTTTAAATGCAGTTATAATTGGCTCTGTGGTACTTGTAACTCAGTTACTACATATTGCAATTGAATACCAATTATATGTGCATGTGTAAAGATGGGTAATGACTTTAAGGTATATCCTGTGGAGTTTGAATCAATTTTGCTGGCTATGTAACAGGGTTTGTGATGCATTTCAAGTACATCTTCACAGTGATTGAATAGCCATTTGTGTTTTCATCTTTGGTTCATTAGCAGTGATCTTGCTTTCGGTCAATAATATCGACCAGAGGCACATAGAGAACATCCTCTGCAATAAAGAAAGAAATGTTTGCCTTCATCTGTGTGCATCCATTACCCTGTAAACCATGCTTTAAGAGAAGAAGGTAGATTGTCCTTAGAATCAAAAGATGGGTTTTCTTTTAAATCCTTTAAATACAAGGCAATGTGTCCACAAGAAATATAAATATATATATTGTCTCTGCTGGACGTTGCAACCTTCATATTATAAATGAGTGAAAGCAGTGACAACATTCCTAAGCCAGAAAATGAGATTACACTCCCAGAGAATCTTGCTAAGTAGTTTCAACTACTCTAGCCAACACACTTAAGTAAATGTACTACTGAATTCTTTAAATGCTTGAGTTATTTTATGAGAACTAATGTTCTGTTTGGGTTAATTATGTGGATGGGGAATGTGGCTTGTTCAGGTTTTAAAACACTTCTGCTCAATCTCCAAACACAGTGAGTTGGCTACTGTGATCCCCCAAAAAGCCTCTTCATTACACAAAGAAATTCCAGGTGGAGCAAAGAGAGATTTTGAGACTTACTTAGACAAGTTTCAGAGTGGGGTGAGCTAAAGGAGCGATTACATCTTAATGTTTTTGTCTTATATTTGTGTTGCAGTACACTGCACTGGTGATCATTTCATTATCATAGCAAGTTTTACCTGTATGGCTATATTTTTTTATTTGTTGCGGGTAGGGGGAATTCCTTTGTCTACTGTAAACACTTTGAACTGTCATTGTAATTAAGCCAGCTATAATCAATATTTTTATAATAGCAATATATCAAATGACAAAGTGAATACAAAGTGACAATGTAAAAGGAGTCACTCGTAGTGATGAACGTAGAGGATTATTGCCTGAACCTGCAGCTCCACTCAGCTTTACAGAGCCTTGTAGTGAGTGTTGGCTCATTGTTTAGCTGTCTGTCTCATCTTTGTTTGCATTTCATAACATGCAAATATAACAGAAATGAAATCAGGATTTATAGGAAATGTGTGATAGCAGTGAGAATGACAGCATGAGGTGAGAGATAACAGGAGAAAAAGAAACAACAATTCAATATGATAAAGGCTGTAGAGGCAAGAGCTGAGAAAGAAATGATGATAATGCAAAATGTTGCTACACCAAGAACAGTCATTAACCTATCCCCTCCTATCCAACCCTGAGAGTTCAGCATTTTACAATGAAGGAACACGCTGGACCAAAAATGGGAAGACAAAAAAGAGAAAGCCCTTCATTTAGTCCCCCATCCTGATCTCACAAGGAGGAGAAATTGGAAACAGAGACACAGCTCTTGGGACCTTGAGGAAATTAAATACGGGATTCAATGGGCAGACCGACTCAATCACACCACGCTTTTGTAAAATGACTTGGGAATTGAATCCCTTGCCGCTAAGCTGGGGATGTTATTGCTCTTGTAGCTATTTCTGTTTAACCAGGCTCGGGCACAGGCCAGGTCAAACACGAACACACACTCACACACAAACACACACACACACATTAGTGAATATCCATTTAGATAAAGATACATTTAATATTACACCCATGCACCGGCACATAGATAAATACGCATATGCAATAACGCACATTTAGGTACACACACACAGACCTGCCAGCACTGAGTAGAATCTGTTACAAACACGATTTAGGTTGACTAACTTTAGTTTCACAATAATGAGAAATATATTTTGATATAAAAAAGCAATGGATCATTACTTAACATACATATATTGAATACAATGTTACATTGTGACATCTTCTGGGTCATTTTTATCAGTCACCTTCAGATGATCCATTATTTCCTGCCTGTTAGATTTTTGTTTGTTGGCTGTAAACATGGTAACAATTTTTCATCCCCAGCTATCTGCATGAAGAAAGACAAAGACAACAAATCCATCCACATGAAATAAGTGTAGTGTTAATCCTAACTTTAATATAATGTAATATGTTTGAAGAAACCTGAAGTGTGGATTTGGTTTTACCTCCCACTACTTTCTGGAGTCAGAATATCCAAACAGAGCGAAGGGATAACAAACAAGCAGAAACCCTAATGGCTGAGTCTGAAAGGCTGAGACTTCTGTCAACCAACAAAATATACCTTACTGCAATATCAGCCAAATTACAGTAACTTACGTAATAAAATAATGTGATATTTCAAAATTAATTAGGAGGACACATTTGCCCTTGAGACACAAATACCTTGTGGAAAAAATATCTATAAAATACAAACTAATTTATTGAGTTCCATGAGTCAGCCATTGTTGAGTTGAATAAATATGCAGATTTGCATTTACAGTTTAAATTTTTTTACATTTGTTAACATGCACTTTTCAGGACTAAGTTTACTTTTTTCTCTATTTTGCACATGCTATTGAAAAAACTGTTACCATATAAATAAAAATACAGGAAACTAACTTATGAGTACCACATGAAGTAGAAGTTACAGATATAAAGTGTAAGCATCAACTCATTACATTTACATTACATTACATTTAGGCATGTAGCAGACGCTTTTATCCAAAGCGACTTCCAAATAAGAGCTTTACATAAAGTCATGTTTCATTCAGCCCAGTGTAAAATAATAAACACACCTACACCCACACCCACACAATCAGGCTAATGTGTTTTTGGGACGTTGAGTCCAGAAGACTATGGAGATTTCCACATTTAGCTGTGACTTTGGTGCTAGGCTCTCAGTGGGGTGTCTGGCTGAACAACAGCGATCATTATGAATTGTTCATCTGTGTTAGTGCATACGTGTTTGTTTGTCCCAGACTGAATATGTTGAAATATATGAGTGTGCTTCCAGTACATATGGACTGTATGCTAAGTATAATCTCTGTGTCTGATGATACAAAACAAGCTATATACATATATACCTATATAATATAATTTCTTTCTATGTGCCTGTAATCTTTTATCTGCATTGAACAAATGTCTTCACAGAGAGTTTGACAGAAAACACAAACACAGTTTTAAGTGAAGAAAAGAAACATCAACTCTAGTTTGTTCCTTTTCTTTTTTACAACTGTTGGCAACAGGAACAGCATATCTGGAGACAAACGCGAACACAAAGGTGGCAGCAAGGGGAATTTGTGTTGGAGATCGAGTTTCTTGTTGGGCCTTAGGATTTTGTGAGTTGTGTGTGTGTGTGTGTGTGTGTGTGTGTGTGTTTGTGTGTGTGCTCTCACCTGGACGTGTGTGTCTTCCTTCCAGAGTAAGGTGCCCTGCCTGTCAGGGGAATTTGATCAACATAGACACCACACACACACACACACACACACACACACACACACATATATCTAGATACTCACACACACACAGATATAACCCTAACAGACAGTGAAGCTCATATACTGGTACAAATATACAAAAATACCCTTACACTACAGCGTCTAGTAAACATCAGTTCATCTGAAATGTGATTTTATTCAGTTTGTGTTGTTGTGCGAAACGCTGACTCCAGACTGAGAAAATAATGCATTCTCTATTCTCTATTGATGTACTGTGGTCTAGAACACGCTGTAAAAGGAAAAGTCTGGGGTTATTCCCCGTATTTTAAAATATCTTTGATTACACCAGCAGCCACTGCAGGAGTTTGTTTATCCTGCACATTTTGAACTAGTACCACATCACATTCTCCGCAGCCAGCATTCACAGTTTGATTCCTGTTCAGATTCTGCTCTCTCTTCCTGCCTTCACCTTGGTTTCCTCCCACAGACTAAAGGCAAGTGAGGTGGACAAGCGACTCTAATTAGTCCGTACTTGGGAATGGGATTGTGGTTGTTAGCAATGTGACAACTGGCAGTCAGTCAAGGCTGGGCTCCCATGAATGTATGCTGGGAAAAGCTCCAGTAACCGTTGCAGTTGAAAAGGAATGAATGAATATTGATAATTAATAACATCATGTCATAGAGGCGCACAAAATCAGTATCTTATTCTGTGATTTTCATAGATGTAAATCTAGAGGGTTCAGAGAGTCCAGCCTACAGTATAACTATGGAGCGCAGTCAGTGAGCAATCTTAATGTTTGATTCAGCCCCCGATTATTGGTATTCTTGTGAGCATGCTTTTTATAATGCTACCTACTTGATATTTCCCTAAAATTGACATTTTCTTTCAATATACACCCCAGCATATGTCTGCCTTTGTCATGGTCTTTGAAAAGTATTTTGTAACAGGTTAGCTGTGCTTGAGAGGATTTGACCTAACTGACTTCAAGACACAGAGAGCACACACGTCATTAGTCTGTGTTATTCAAGCCACACTTTGTATTGTTCTCTACCCTGCTTTGAAAAGCTTGGAAAATAACACAACTGACCTTCTTAACCTCATCCGCCTCCTCATCTACTCTCCTTCATTTCTACCTGACTATACTGCTAGCAATATAAAACACACACATCCACCTGCTCACACACATTCTCATATTGAGGGCGAAGAGAGGTTGCCTTCGATTTGCATGTGTCTTATGCTAAGCTGAAAATTGCATTTGTTGATGTTCTGGGATTAGCTTATTCAGGATTTACTGGAAAGCAGTGGGTTTTCTAAACAAGCCAGAGAGGATTTGGGCTGTGCAGGGACCATGTGTGTGTGTGGGTTTGTGTGTGTGTGAGAGAGAGTGAGTGTGTGGGTGCATATGCATTACCAACTGCATGTGCAATGATGTAAATGGTGTGCGTATGTTTACCTTGCTACATTTGCTCTCTTTGAGTTTATCTTTGTGTACGAGTGTGTGTATCTCTGTTTGTGGCAGAGTGCACTTGTGTACACATCTATATGTGTATTTGTGTATTAGCGTGTGTGTGTGTTTGTGTGTGTATATATATATATATGTGTGGATATAAAAGAATTAAAGTGTATATTGTGTATGTAAGGGTGTGTGTGCCAGCATATCTTTTTATGTGTTGGCCAATGGCACAAACAAACAACAGCAGGAGAGAATTTGGCCTCGTCACGCACCAATTTCGCCAATGTCAGCACACTTCGAACTCCCATAATCCTCTGTTAACATTCCCTAACACTGTCAGCAGGGGCTGTGTAGGCATTGGTATAAATCCGGCAAGTTATTACGATTGCTACAGTGGTCACAGCACAGCAGTTTAAACTTTTATCCTTAAATTTATTTTTTTCCCTCTTAATGTATTAATGCATTGTCATTGTTTTCTAATAAATAAGTGTAATAGAATAAAACATTCACTAAATTATAATTATTAAATGCTGAGAGGTTGCTATGTCTGAATCGTTTTATAAAAATAGGGATTAAAAACTTATTTGTATTCGTGTTTGTATGTATGTATGTATGTATGTATCCATCCAGCTATTGTCTATATACTAAACAAAATTCTATACACTAAATTAATACTATACGAATGGAAAATACATGGAAATACATGTACATAGAGTAACTGTCTTTGTCCATAACCACCAGTTTACAGGGTAAAATACTGTCCAGATCAGAAAACGGATGTGTTACCATGGCAACGATCATTTGGCTAAACAACTTTCCTACTTTATAAAAGACTATATTGTCGCCATCTTCTAATTCTATGCATCAGGGGTCCTTGCCGTGATTGGACACACGCACGCGCACACACACACACACACACACACATGCACACACACAAACACACACACACACACACACACACACACACACACACACACACACACATACGCACACACACACACACACACACACGGTACTTAAACAAAGAGAGTCAGTGAGTGTTTAATAATGTAAAATGTAATCAGATCCACGCTGGTAGTTTGGTTCACTTGCATGATTTATTCACACCTCTTTCTTTCTTTTTTGATGAAATGATGTAAGGGTATGGTGATAGACAGCCTATGTTTCTTAGAAGAAGGAGAAGAATGAGGAACAGGTGATGGCAGGTGAAAGTAAACTAAGTTTAAGAGTTTTTAAGGAGGAAATGCAGAGACAGAGCTTAGAGCGAAGAGCGAGGAGCCTCCCAATGACAATACCCTCCCATGTAGGGCCTGAAAGAAACGTCCCCAAAATGGAAATTGATAAACAGGGCTGAATTACAGTAAACATAAAAACATTACCACCTAGGTGCACACGCTCACATACACTACACATATACACTGTAATATTTACGCGAGAGTCTGATGGAATCCTGACTTGAAACTGTGTCCTTAGCTAAAAACTACTCCTTAAATGCTAGCCTGGCCTAGCAACTGCAGCAGCAGCATGGCCATTTTCAAATTGAAGTTTCTGGCATTTTGTACTTCCTGTCTCAACTTCTTATTTTTCCATCCCTTTTCAGTATGCACAGTAAATAAAATGAGATCTAAGTTCAATAGTGATTACTGTCCGTGCACACAACGCCCAATGTATAATGTTACCATAACAAAACAAAAGCAGAGACTTTGAACTGAGGATTTGTATTATTCAAATTGCTGAAATTACCCAAATGATGCTCTCAGCCTTTCTTTTAAGCTTTCCTTATGGGATGGAAAAATAATTATCATCCAAGTTTTGCTGTGAAAGCTGAAGGCTACACACATTTAAGAATTGAGGACAGAACTGCACATTAGCTAGGGAATAATCAGAGATAAAGCAAGTTTGGTATTACAAGATTTAAATATTGTTTATTATTGTCTGTTGTTGACACCATCTGCATTGTGAATGTGTGTGTGTTTGTGTGTATTTGTCTGTGTGTGTGTGTGTACACCTGCACTCATTATCAGTGCAAATGATTGACAGTCAGCTGGTGGAGAAGGATGATAAGACCTACTTTTTCGCTTTTACCATGTCTCTCATTTTTCTGTCTATACTTCAACTTTTCATCCTCTTTCCATTCACCGCCTCACTTACTCTGACTCCAAACATGACGGCCAGGTAGTTCCTACAATCAGATGATAAAACGGAATAACTTAGATGATATAATAAACATGTGGACCGCTGCACCACCACCGGTAGTTGTTGTTTATCACTGTTGTAAAACTTAAAAAAATACAGTGTGGTGTTTTTATCAGCTGCTGTGGGGATAAATAAGGGACTGATATCCAACAAGGATCCCCGGCCACAATGGGGAGATTGCAGTTATGCACTGTCTGGGTTCTTCATGCCCAGACAGTTTTTATCCAGTATTTTTTGGGCATGCAGTAAGTGGCTACTTACTGGTACTGCAATATCATTTTCTTTGTATTGCTATTGCAGCAAATTGACCAACTGATATATTTTATTATGATGAATCGTGCTCAATATCATTGTACAGCAAAATTTAGACCTTAAATTCAGGGAGTACGTAGAATGTCCTTTAGTCCATTGAGTCTTGTGCTACATGTGATCTGTGCTCAATGTGATTCATTGCCACAGGGAATCAGTTGCTTTATAATCCTGGTTGAAGAGGTTGCAGGATTACATGTGCTGGTTTAGAGCCCTGCTGGCTGGTAACTATATGACTAATATCGTACGGATTTTTTCTGTTTGTATGCTGCCAACCGATACTTGAGCCCTTAATCTCAAACCATAGTAGGCCCTGTGCTTCGACCCCTCCTTGGAAAATCAGATCGATAAATGTGAATGAAAAATGTCCTGTTTTGTATGGTAAATTGTTTAACCTATTTACCCACGTTTTCTACAGGAAAGCCTCACCTGTGTTTATACGTCAAATATTTCTAGGTGCACTGCTCATTGTTAAATAGTAGTGATCTTGGTAAACATTATACCTGGTAAACATTAGTGTGATAGCATTGTGATGTGTTAGGATGCTGACGTTAGCATTTAGCTCAAAGCACCATTGTACCTAAGTAGAACATCTGTAGAATGTCCCTGTAAATAATACCTGAGTTGTTGCTTTTGAATTGAGCAATAACTATCAATCACTTAAATATATTTCAGTATTCCAGATATCCCAGTAATTTCTAGCAGGAAACTTGTTTGTGCTAATTGCATGATGATGCTTGCTATTGTCTAAATGTAAAGGTTGCAAACTAATATTCACCATCACCAGTTTTGATTCCTCATTTAGTTCTGAGATCAATGTGCTAATAAATCGTACAAGGAAACATCTATTGCTGACACTGAGATCTCCCATTAGTAATGGAGTAATGTGAAAAAAGAGTTGGATTTACAGATGTAAATTAGGAAAACTGGAACGCCAGAATATTTCATTTTTATTCTATACTGCATGACATTTTGGCAGCAGCAGTAGGGCCATTTTCAGCATTGTTGCTCAAGTTAGTTTCGCTTCCAGCTTTGAGACTCTCTTTGTCAGCATGTTCTTTTTGTTCACCCCTCATTCATTCAATCTCCTGTGATCTTCTCAGTAGTGAGGCTGATACAGCCACTCTGGCTTTATTCCAGTTTATCTGGGAGTAATTCAACTGTTTCTCTAGTTAGATCTCAGAATTTGGAAGGATTGGCTTGTTAATTGCCTATGAAGTATTTTCTTATGTAGTCTGGGTCGACAAGATTGGACTAACAGCAACAAAGCTCATTCAAGCATTAAAGCAAATATTTTGTATATATATATATATATTTATCATTCACATGAAATTATTACTTTTATTTCACAATTATGTGATATCACGTTGGGTTTTTCTTTGTGTGGGAGTTGGTCTCGACCTGCTCCATGCGAAAGAGTGCTCTGAGATAACTTTGTTATGATATGGTGCTATATAAATAAAATTGAATTAAATATATCTGACACATACCAAGGACTGCATCTGAAAATTGTAATTTTGCTGCATTTACTGTTTGTACTGTAATAGTTCTCTCTACATGTGAGACTGGCCTTTGTTACCTATGTTAGTCGTCGCTTTCACGCGTCAGCCTCTTATGCCCTCTTCTCTTTCCTTCATCACTCCTTGACCTCATCTGCTGTGAAATTCAGATGTGTTTCCATTAGCAGATTTTCAATGCTAGGCAAAATGCTGCCCACTCCACTAAAATATATTCTATATATCAATAGTGGCAGCCCATACATATAAAGGCAAAAATCACATCAGTGTAGAATAGAAGCAAGGCAAACAGAGTCCTCTAAGACCAGAGTAGGTGTTTCTCTCATCATCCTGACATGCACTGGGATTTTAGTCAACACATTACTTTCCATCACCTTGACTTGTGCATTGTGTGGACAAGGATCTACAGGTAAGTGTTAATGTTATATAGGTCTGTGTTTGAATTAAAATGTTAATGGAGCCTGGACTTGTCTGGTTTGAACTTCCATTTTTCCTCTCTTTCTAGCACAAGAAAATGAAACTGGTGTTACTTACTTTGTCCCCTCAAAGAAAAATAACAATAATAATTAATCTTAGCACAGGCCTAGTTGGTGTCAACCCCCTTCACATTTCCTGCTGCCACTGCAAAACTTTCTTATTAAGGTCTGAAACTTGCCTGTGTTCGACAAATGATTCCTTTGTCTTTCTTTTTTTCTTTAGGTTACAAAGTTAAAGGTTTATATTTGTGTGTGTGTGTGTGTGTGTGTGTGTGTGTGTGTGAGAGAGAGAGAGAGAGAGAGAGAGAGAGAGAGAGCATCTGGCATATTGTTTTCACAGTACCACAGGCAGATATAACAAGGATAGATTACAGCAGTAGCAAACATGAATAATAAGAAATGTACGCAACAGTTTCAACAGGGCTCTAAGTTAGAGGTACATTTTTACTTCACAGTTTTTGTTTTCCTTTTTCCACATGATTTTTTAAAAGAGACATTGCACACTGCTGTAAATAAGATGGATGAGAAGAGTTTTAAAGATGGATTATGGCAGAGGACTACAATGTTCACAAATTCCCATGGAGGGATGTAGCAGATGGTGAAATTCAATAAAAAGCAGTATAACATTTTTCTATCCATAAATAAGATTGAGAGAGGTAGTTGCAAAGATGCAGTACCATACTACTATGTCTAATACTAGTGTTAATAGTACTATTAATAATAATTATCATTATAATAATATCATGATATCCCTTTCTAGGGAGGGTGCTCACGCCTGGAAGACCAAAAGTTTGGTACATGTAAACATCTCTTTTATTAGTTACATTTTTTGTTAAATCCTAGTGTGTCACAGTGTTCTTTGTCTTCTACACCTTTGATGTCTAAATCAAAACAGCTGAACTTGTCCCACAAAAAGAAGTCCTACGCTACATCAGTTTTGTGCTGTTTAAGAAAATGTATTGTTGTTTTAAGACTTTTAATTTTATCCCTGTGAAGCTCTTTGTCTTTATCACTTCTCCGTTTTTATCAGTGTCATCTTTTTTATAAAGCACTATGTACTTTGTAGGGAAGTGGCATAAATTACATTTATTATGGTTATAACTGTGATTTTTACTATTAGTAGTTTCAAGGCTAAAAGTACCAGAGAATAAAGTGTAATGTTTGATGTATTTCATGGGGCATCCTGATAGCCAAGTGGTTAAGGTCCATACTGCGGTACACTGCATACTTTATAGTATATATAACCACTAAGTCCGTGGTTGGATTCCAGCCAACCCATCTCTCTTTCCCCTTTTACCTATATATATGGTCTGATATCCAAAATAGGTGAAAATTATTATTTTTTTCTTTTCAGGAAAAAGGTTTTCCATATGTGGGTGATGTCATACCTGTAATTGTTCAACACCTGCATTCATAGTTCAAGCTACTCTGTCTCTAAAAAGTTTTTTTTCAATTACGTTGTGACGAAAGGCAGCGTTTTTTTGAGTGAATGAATTCCTGCATTCATGAACCAGAGTCGCAAGGAGGTGGTAGGGGTGGATGGAAAGCATAGGAGTTTCACACTAGAATCGAGGGTTCACATCCAGACTCTGGTCTGTGCTTAGGTTCAGAAAACAAAAGCCCCGTTTTTTAAGGTCAGGAAAAGATCTAAGGTTTCAGTTAAATTATATTAAAGACATTGCGTTTCAAGTCACTGCTGACTATTTCTGTATTTAACCAGACCGTGACCTTTCCTTAACTTTAACCAAGTGCCGCCAGTGTCTAAACATAAACATAACACCTTTAATAATGCTGTAGTCATTACAAGTGGCTTTCATTATATTCAGTATTATCATTTTTGCAACTTGACAATTTAATCTGGTCGGCACTCTTAGACATTACTGAAATATGTTTTCAGATGACTATACTGCCTTGTTCACTGTGTGTATGTTATGTTGTATTGTATACTGTACTTGTTTTTGTTGTTGTTTTTTTGGATTTGATGGCTTACTCAACATTTAATTTGCCTCTGCATTATTGTTGTAACATAGTCTCCTCCTCACCATAATGTCTTATGTCTGTATTATACGTTATAATCTGTCTGGGTTATTATGCATAAAGGTCAGACAAGTGATGAATCTTACCTGTGACAAGGGCTGCACACCTATGTGTTCTGTTAACTATAACTGAGGTATGTATGTGAAACCAAATGCACAACGATGGCTTCATGAATAGTCAAATCCCACTGTGTAAAATTTAATCACAGTTTTCATTTGTGCAAGCACCAGGGATGATTTGTGTGCAGTTTATCACAAAATGGATAAACATATCAGTCAAATTAAAAAGGATTGGAGGAGGAGGTGTAAGCGGCAGCTTTGTAGAGAGGAATCACCCTGAAAACCTCCTCACTGTAATGTAGTGGATTTGAGTCTAATTACAACCTTGTTCACACATGCACACACGCACACACACACACACACACACTACATGGTTTGTGCACACACACTGTACATAAGAAAACAAACACAAACACACGTACTGTTTGCACTGGAGTAAACACAGACACACATAAAGCAAATTTCACCTCTTTTTTGCAAAGCAAGAGACACGAGGGTACATACCCAAGGACACACAAACATATGAATACATAAACACATTGAGTGTTTATTTAATGTGTATAATAAATACTGAGAGATGTTCCTGCCATGGATCATGACAAGCATTTAAATGCAATAAAGATAAAACCTTTTTCTATGTACTTTGCAATTGATGGAGGAGACAAAGAAAGAATCCATGGGCATCATTTTTATTCTCAAAGCCAAATAGTTTTCTCACATAATATGATTAGAGGAAAGTTATCTTTTGCCCTTGGTTTATTAATTAATTAATATGTGCTATGGCTGAGGACACTAATCTCCCTTTCTTGAATTTCATGACACTAATTACCCTGCCTGATACTGAAACCTTCATCGTTTTGTGTCCTTTGGTAATCCTTGAAAGTGAACTTTAGGTCTGTTTGTAGCTACAGATCCAGACTTACCATGGCAGATTCTTAGACCAAACTTTAGTTAGGTGTCTCTGTGAAACAAATGTGTTTTCCACCCATCAATGTGTCTGTGATAGAACAGTGCACCTCAGATCGTCAGCCGCCCTACTGAGCGTGACCCTGAGTCTTGCACACTGTTGTCAGTGAGGGATCATTAGAGGTGGAGGAATTCTCCATTGTAGTGTCTGCCCTATCTGATATTATACCAGAGAAGAGACATGATTTAAGGCCTTCCTAATTTGAACTGCTAGCTCCTTCAGCCAGTAGAAAAGCCTTTTGTGAACCAACTCACAGGAGGCGCAGGAGAGGAAATAAAGAAATTATGATGTGGGTTCTTGCTTTGGAAAAGTGTTTGCAAGAAAGGAAACAAATAATATACTGTATTTGTCTGTGATTGATTACACTCACTCAAAAAACAACAAGACTTCAAACAAAGAGCACAACTTATATATTGGTACTTACAGTAAAGTGAACAACCCTGTCTGCTAGACATTACATTTGTATGATACTAATTTCACTTGCCAGTTACGCTTTGATGGGAAACATTATCACAGCCTCGATTATATTCACCGGCAACATTTTCTTTCCAGTAAAGCTGATGCTATCTTTTTGTTGCACAGTCCCGTCTGTGGTTAGGTTTAGACAACAAAACACTTTGGTTAAGGAAAAAAACATGGTTTTGTTTACGCGTTAACAGTCAACTCTCCTTTTCTCATGCTTCAAGTCAATGTAGACATTTTCAGTGTTTAAGAAAGACCACAATGTTTACATTACTTTAGGTACTGTACTGTATTTACAATACAATCAACTACTATGTATGTTTTATGTAATTTCTAAGAGGCAGGGTTGAATTATAGTATAATTGATGTCTCACTACTTCTTGAACTCCAAGATTGCACTTAGACTGACAGTATGTCAAAACAGTATAAAGAGCTGCATTGTTGTAAGAGTAGAGATATACTAGGGCTTCCAGCTTGAAGGTCTAAACACCAACACATAAGTAATTAAAGGATAACATAAGCCGTTAAGATTTGTTTTAAATGTCATGTTGTCCCGCACATTGTTAAACACTGTGTGTGGCAGTCCTCGTTCAGGTCTTTTCAGAATAAAAAAGCTTGCAGTGTGCAAGTCTGACCAAGATTGAGTAAGGTCAATGAAAACAATGGTGCAAGATTCCAGTGAAGTGTTCATTTCTCATATCTACTTAAATGTTGACTGGGGACTTCTCTCCAAAGACATCAAAGAGATGCTGTGCAAAATGTTTGGTCTTTGTTGCTTTGTGAATTTTTGTTTGTATCAGTTTTCTACACATATTTAAACCTTTTTGACTGTGATTTATTTTTTATTTGTTGAACCAAGGTTAATGCCGTTCCTTGTGAAGTCCTTTGCAAACCTTCTGAGAAGATGAGATTTTTATCAGCATGAGCTCTAACAGCTGCTTCTACATCAGTACTGCTCTTCATTAAAGTTTGATCTTTACATACCAAACAGAAAATAACCCACTGAGAAGTAGTATACCAGAGATTTCAGAGAAGGTTTTCACCTTTTGGGACCCAGTATTAGCATTTTGGCACAATGTGAGCAAAAAGAAAATGTTTTTATAGCAGCAGAACATGGTGCATTGTACAGTAAGAATCTTTTCTTCAGGGATCCACAGGGATGTTTCCAGACCAAAACATATTTTCAGCTAATGTGGTTTCCCCTGTTTGGGACCACTAAAGGGTGAGCGTATGGTGTGATAATGGGAAAAACATTTGCAGATGGACACATTTCTATCCATATGCTCCTCCATATGTATCGCACCAATGTACATTTTCAAAACCCTGCATATATGCTGCAATGTGAACATCTGTAAATCCCTGTCGACCTTTAAATCTGATAACAAAGACAATGAATCTTTATTGATTATCGATACGCTCTCTTGTTGTAATATCTTGTTGCATTAATTCCATTCCTCCATTTGCTCAGTTCTTGCCTATGTCATGTTGCCCAAGGGTATCATAAATGTTTCATCTAAAGTCAAAGTCAAAGTGTTTTATTTGTCAAGTGCACAGTATAACACAGGTCATCCTGAGCAATAAAATTCTTTGGTCATGGCAAGCAACAGCGTAGTAGGCAATAAAAAAATGAGTCACAGTTAAAAACAAGAATAGTAAACAAAGCAATACACTAAAATAAATAACACTAGCAGTGTCAGTAAGGTAATTTCAGAGGTCACACAATTTCATTTAGCCTACCTACTTTGCAGGGAGTTGAGGAGAGATTGGCAACACCTAAGATGCTATGATGACATAAATTATTTTCTTTATGATGGCCTTCCATCTTTTTTTGTTTACGTGACTCTCATCAGGCTGCTTTTAAACATGAAGCAATAAAGGAATTACTTAATTTTACACAAAACAGGTTCAGGTGTTTACAGGGGCCAGTGACATGACCGCAGGCCAAAGGAAAAAAGATGAAACCAGCTTGTTAAGGTTTAGCTGGCTGGATAAGGCTGTCGTTAGTCTAGTTATTCTTTGTTATTGCCTGGTTTTTACTCAAATGTATATTTTTATTTATTTTTCAAAACTACGCCATAATTTCTTAAAATAGCTGGGCAGTGTGGTTTTTAGTAAACATTACTTAAATGTGTGGAACTAGTGCATTTGTTGTGGATTATTTTCAATGGCAGATTAATACACGTTTGGTGCTCTAGTGAGAATTTACAGCAATAGGACAGTGTTTGGGGGAATTACTTAAAATAAACTGCAGTTGCTGTGTTCACGGTAATGAAGGTCACACACTACAATAGTGTGGCTCCTTGATGTGTTGTAAAACACACAGGAATACATTGTATCAGGCTTTCGATGCACAGACAACACTCGTGAATAGGATTAATTCATTGTTTTGTTCAGCCAGCTGGTTTTGCTTTTTGCTTGAGATTCATTAACGATGAGAAAAATACAGAAAATTGCTAGACTTACCCTCTACAATTGACATCCAGAATATTCATTCTAAAAGTAAAATACATACAGAAAGCTCAGCTTGAAACACGTTTTGCTGATTTTGAGAGATGAACGGAGGTGTGCTTAATTCATCTTTCCTAAGAGATGGAGTTTACCCTTGGGGTTGTTCCACTCCTCCCCAATGTAGATGACAAGGTACATCAAGCAAACCTCCCCCAAAGTTTTTTTTTTTTGTTTCACTTCCCTTTCTCTGTTTTCTTTTGCTTAAGGAAACAGAAACAAAAGCTTTCTGATGTGGTTATTCCCTCTACATTCAGCATTGCTCTGTTTGAGGAAGCTCCTTCAGAAATACCTGCAGGCGGGACTGAAAAGACAGAGGCTGAAAAGAAAGAACGCCAGGAGAGCTTTATATAACAAGCTCAGATGGTATCCAAACACATCAAAAAGGCAGAAGGGGCCTTTTATTGTGAAGCTGACAGTTGTGTTCCCTAAAGTGGGAGATGATGTTACAACCTGATGATGTGAGATTGGACACAGGAGATACTCAAACACACCTGCAAGTTTGCAGGTGTGCACATATGTTTGGAGAAACACATACATATAGGTTTTCTGCCTTCTTTGAAAAAGCACAGCCGGACAGAGAGAGAGAGAGAGAGATGAGACAATGAGTTGATTGTCTCATCCTTAATGTGTGAATCCATGTATACATGCGTGTGTATGTGTGCGTGTCAAGAAATGGTATCCCTGTGTCAGCTACTCTGCACAATGTGTCACAACGTATGCTGATCCAGATCCATCACTGAGAACTCCTTCCTATCATGCTTCACAGTCTTGGCTCTGCCTCCTCCAGGGTTACACTACAGAGTGTTATTTGAAAAGCTAAGAGGGTCGTTTGCTGCTGGCTGCCCCCTATCAAAGAAGATGCATGAAACAGGGAAAAGGAGAAGAGGATGCAACAGCCAGTATGGTAGGATGAAATTATATCTTAACTTTTTTGAAATGTTACATTTAGTTTGTTCAGATTCAAATAACCCTATTTTAATCAATTTCAATTTTCAGTCAGTTAATATAAATAATGTTAAGCAGAAAATCAGCACAATTGGCTAAAAGATGACAACATTCTCATTCAATGTTGTATTTTTAGTTCATTTCTTGATGGTCAGGGTGGAAATCAGGCATCTTAGTGGGCTTGTTTGTATACTGTAACATCAATCTCAACTGACCACACAAACAACACTTGCAGAGCAAAACCACCAGAGTTTGAATAAAGCACTTCAGTGTGCTTCAAGAGAAGGTGCTTTTGGAAATATGACTTTCAAGAACACAGCAGACCCAAACTGTAATAGATAATTTTCAAAGAACAAAAACATGCCATCTGTTTTGAAAGCCACTAGCTCAGGTTGGCCCTATGTAGAAAGACAAGGGCTCATACAAACACACACAAAAGGAGTTGCAACATCCAATGAAACAACGTGTTTCACAGAGATTTAACAGCACATCTGGTCATGTAGTTGCCATGATTGTACCATTACATTTCTATCCCTCTCTTTTTTAAAGATCTCGGCCTTATAATTCCTGTTTAAGAAATCACAAATTAATCAGTAATGACTTTGAAAATAAATTATTCTAAACTAAAATAAATGAAACAGTAGTCGAAGAGTACGTCAGTGAAGAATTTGAGTAAATATAAATCATAAAAACTGATTTATACTTTTACATCCTTACAAGTAGGTATAAAATTATTGGGTTGCATTGCATCCACTGTCTGTGCCATGTAGCTACTGAAAATCCCGGGAGAACAACACTAAGCTGTTTTACTTGCTGTTTACTTTATTTTTGTGTTTTTTGGACTCCTAAACATTTTAAAGTGAACACCCCACTTTTCTCATGTTTCAAAGAACATGTCCCTCAAGAGAGGAAAGCAATATATATAAAGATGTATCTTTCCCAACCATCTCTGTACATGAGGTAAAGCATTCAGAAGAAGCACATCTGATACACTTACCCTCTTGACGCAAACAAATCCACTCTTCACTTCCAACATTGATAAATGCTCTGCCACCTCCACCTGTCTCTTGCACTTATTTAAAACTGAGTGGATAAAAGTGTAATCTTTGTAGTTGTGTAAGTTTTTGACACATGGATCAAATGGGTCTTGTATCTTCAAGATGCTTGTTGGGTCCCATTGTAAGTATTTTCAAAATCCCTGCACAGATACAGTTCAGTGTAATTACACTGAAACACACCAAATAAAGGATGTCTCCACAGTCTCTGAAATCATTTGGAAGGTGTAAAGCCAAATTAGGGCAGCCTTGTTTGACATCAGCGAGGTTAAAAATAAGTCTGATCTTATTTCTCTCTTTATCTAACAAACAGACTGGGACCGTCACACTGAAAGGGAAGAGAAAGGATATTTTTGTGTCATGTGTGTGTGTGTGTGTGTGTGTGTGTGTGTGTGTGTGTGTGAAGAATGATGATTGTCTGCTTCTTTCTGCTCTCCCACAGCTGTCTCTCAGAAAACACAAAGAGACTGTAAGTCACTAAAGCCCTTAATTCAGCAGTTTGAAACTAGGCCATTAGAGTGTCTCTCTCTGTGTGTGTGTGTGTGTGTGTATGTGTGTGTGTGTGTGTGTTTGTTTGTGTGTGTGCAAGTATGAAAGACTGGGAACAAAAACGTGCAGGTCCGTGTGTGTCTGTACATCTGCTGTTATTCCATCTGTGTGTGTTGTGTGTGTGTGTGTGTATCCTGCAGCTGAAATAGAAATAACTGTGTGGCTGATATAAAAGTGTAGCCTCTTCTGGTTGTTACATCACCTCCTGTCTTACATCGGCCACATACCAAGTCTGCACACATGAATGCAAGACAAGTGTGTGTGTGTGTGTGTGTGTATGTGTGTGTGTGTGTGTGTGTTTGTGAGTGTGAGAGAGTAGGAGTTAGAAAATGTTAAAAGAGTGTATTTTGCTGTGTGGACATCTTCATTGTGTGTGTGTGTGTGCCCTTCTCATCTCTCCTCTCTTCCTGCATGTGGCATCTAATCCCCTGGATTGCTGTTTAATTTAGTGTATTGATTGATGACAAAGAGGCGAGTGTGTATCTGTCACTATGATCTGTCAATCAGCAAGACTGTGTGCATAGGTGTTTGCTTTTTGTGCGTTTGTCTATGAGAAGGGGTGACATCTAACAAACAACTTGCATTTGAAATGCATAGAAAAATAAAAAATAAAAATAGAGCAATATAGAAATATAGAAATAGGTATTTTGTGTGGAATGAGTGTGCTGCTGAGTGTTTACAGCATGCAGCAGCATAAATAGTATTTAAGATGTAAATTATATTTAATAAGTATTTCATTGTAAACAGAGTCTAACACTCATTCAATAATGGCCAAATGGACTACATTTATGTAGAACTTTTAGCACCAAAGTGCTTCTCGTTCACTCATTCCCACACATACACTCATACACCGGTGGCAGCGAGATGAATTGCAAACCACTGCGAGCAATTTAGGGTTCAGTGGGCCGGAGGAGTTGGGGATCAAACCTTTCTACCTGCTGAGTTGCAGCCGCCCCACGAAATAGTCACAAAAACAGTTTGAAAATTTCCAATCCCCAAACAAATCAGTGACATGAAATTACCTTTGCACCCATTAAGATGGGATGGTTGCATAAGAATTAACCTCAACAAGCCATTGGCAGAATTTCTGAAGGGGAACTGAAGTGTTTGCCTGCAGGGCTTGTTTTCCGGCTGAAAATCTTCCCCCGCTCTGTCATGCTGGAATCATCATCTAAAAAGAGCATCAGATGAGAGTACTTTAAATCCTTTGAAGCAAAACTTGCTTGTATGGTAGACTTCCAAGGTGGCTGTTTTTACAAGGACTTACCCCTGTAAACTGGAATCTCAAGCAAGGAAAAGAAATATACTAAATGTGACAGAAAGCACTGCAAAGCTTGACACAACTCTGTAATATTTGTCTCAAAGGTCTCAGTGGTGAAATGTAGCTAAGCACATTGGCTCAAGTACTGTTCTTAGGTATAATTCTGCAGTGCTTAATTTGATTATTTTCATTTTATGCTACTTTGTACTTCTACTCCACTAGCTTTCAATGGGAAATGTTGACTACATTTATTTGACAGTTTTAGTTACTTTCCAGATTAAGAGTTTACATGAAAACCATATTATGAGCTCAAACTACCCAGTAGAATATAAAGCATCTAACACTGACTTCACATGAAAGATCTACAATAAATTAAATTCTGTGTACATGTATTATTTTGTAACAATATCCAATACTATAATATCAAATACTCACTCAGCGGCCTTTCAGCGAAATGACTACTTTTACTTTGGATACTTGAAGTATAGTTTGCTGAGGACACCTCTGTGCTTTGACTTTTTAAATGCCTGACTTTTTTATACTTTAACACTTCTACTTCTTGTTTCCTCTGAAATTAACATTATCTTGCTTGTTACCCATTTCAATAATTGGATTGCATTGGATGTTATAAAAAGGTGACATTCTTGTGTACTTTTCAGATATCTGTAATATTTCTTCAGTTTGAGTACCTTATACCATGGCAGGGAAACACAAGTTCCAATTGATAACTTCAAAAACAATAGTTCTGTTTGGATTGCTTAAACGTTTAAAATATTTGCAAGTGAGAACCATCGCCTATGTACTTAAGTGTGGTGTTTTATATATTCATTTTTTGAAGAAGAAAAGAAAAATAGCAAAAAGGCAAAGAAATAAATGAGATGCACATTTTCTGGAATCTGGAAATGTGCTGCTTAGCGACCATTTTTGTCATCACTCATTAAAAATAAAATATGTATTCAACATTTATGTTCTCTCTGTTTCCAAACCATGGTGTTTTACTGCCTTTTTAATAGCAATAAGCCATTAAAGGCCAGGCTTTTACAGTTTTATTCTGTGTGCTCTTCAATAACGTGTCTTTCGTCTTCTGAAATCACAACAGTGTGTTGAGTGGCTTATTGCTTAAATATATGTTTAGATTTTAGCTCAGCCTTAAAATACATGCTTGGATTGGATCTATGAGTGGGAGGTGAGTATATATCACATTAACTATGTGGTTAGCAAGTGCAGAGAGAAAGTGACTGACAGCTTCTGGATGTTTGCTCAGACGTCAGTTCTTACCCTGATTTCTCGATTAACCCTCGATTTGGATCAGTGATTCAAATACCTAATTTTGTCAAAGAGGTCATGCCTCATCACTGTTATTTATGTATTTAGTTTGTGTGTCAGCAGAATCTTTTTAAAACCTAAAAGATTACACATATAATGTTATGGGCAAATACACCATGGGGCTTAGGTCAATGATTAGTTGGTAATGTACTAGATTTTGCAATATATTCCAATAGTTTTACTTTTATTTAGTTTTTTTTCTAGTTTGTGCTTATTAATTTCTTGATGATGTGGACACGTCTGCATAAGTCTGTATAAAATTATAATTTGTAACACCTGTCCTAGATAGCATAAATACCAGTCAGTTGACTGCTGTGTGTTTACTGATATGCCACCACTATGATTAATGTTGGTTGGGATTAAGCACAAATCTATTAAAGGTTTGAAAAGAATCATAGTTAGTTATACATTATCTGTCTTTGGACTTGATATTTTTGATTAATACCAAATTAAATTATGAATGTTCAAGAGTACAAACAAACAATCAACTCTAAAACCAGTAAAAACTTAGAAAGTACACTTTGTTATTCTTGTAATTCAGCTGAAAAGGCCTGAAATCCAGGGGCATGCACACACACGCACACACACACACATAATATTAAGCTTCTGTACATTATTCTTTAAGTCCTCCAAAATAAATTGTACCTAGGCTACACTCTAAGGTCCCACCTCAGACCAGATAGATAGACCATTTTAGTTTAGCATAATGGGGTGGCAAGTCAAATTTCAGTCCACTCCCTGGACACACCCCTGGGTCACACAAATGGAGAAAATGAGAGAGGCTGACACACAGACATACAGAGACTCATTAAATGCTATTAAAAGTTTAGAGAGGCAGACAGAATGAAGCAATCCAGACACAAGAATTTAATGAAGCCTACTATTTCTATTTATCTTTCTTATCCCCTTCACTCTGTTCACACATAAATGTGACAGCAAACAGGAATGCATTCAGTTCAAATGCACACAGAAGATTAAAATTATTCACTTAAAAACACACACCGGCAATGCCAAATGTAAATAATTAGCACAGCACATTCACTGATAGACAATGTCCAAACATTTATTATATTTTAACACATACAGTACTCAAGCATGCAAACGCACACATATTCATGGACATTTTTTTATTAGTAATGCAAGTGCATTAATCTATGCACACAATGTGAATGTATACAAATGCAAGTTTTTATGTGCTTGCAAATTGCAAGCATCATGTGTATTGCAACTTGCAATACACATGCAAACAACACAAGTGGAGTTTTCAGAGAGGACAGGGGAGTGTTTTCAAGTTACAGTAATAACCACCAAGCTAAATTAGCTCAAAGTTCATAGCTCATAGATAGATAAAATCATTCTGAAAAGTGTGATAATGAGACTACATCAGACACACAAAGAGAGAGAGAGAGAGAGAGAGAGAGAGAGAGAGAGAAACATACACTAACACAATTTTCATTCATTTCATCAGCCTCAGTGTTTAGTGAGGTAATAAGAGCCTAGTTATGTGAAAAACAAATCTACAGAGATGCATTACTAGAACAATCTTTCACACATAAGCAGGCGAACAAACACATTCCATATATGAAACTGTTAACACACACACCCACATTAAACACATGCAATGCAGCAAAAAATGATCAAAAATGTGTTTCGCTCCTGCTGAGATTTGTAACGAAGGGAACATGAATGTTCTCAGTGTCTCTGAGGGACAGAGCAAGTGGGAGGAAAATAATTTCAGTCTTTAATAAAGAAAAAACATTCACACTGGTTTATTCATTTGTTTATTTACTTTTGATAGACCTACAACCAATCTAGAAAATCTTGTCGGAAGAACAGCAAACTCTCTATCTTTCTTATCAACAAAAGCATTCAGATATAGAACGTTCTACATCAGCGGCAGTCATCTTGTTTATGAAAATGCCTCAACGGCAGTCCTCTGTACAATCACTGTATCCAACCTGCCCCATATTATAAAAACGGTTGTGATTGGCCCGAGCTGAATCTGTCTGAATGGGAGTGGGACCAGACGCAGATTTGTAAGGTCCCAGCCTTCCTTCTCTTACAGCTCAAAATGATTAATTAAACACCTTGAGAAGCATCATGTGATAATAGGGGCTCAGTGTATTGACCATATGTTGTGTCTCATTGGGTCTGTTAAGTTGGTAATCATTTGGTTAAGTGTTGTCTTGTGTTCCTGTCTAGTCATTTCCTGTTTTATTTTGTATCCATGTCTCCCTCTCATTTCAGGTCCCTTAACTTCCTGTGTTTCTCACCTTTCTGATTGTCTTCACGTGCGCCCCAGTACCTTGTGTATATATGTGTATATATATATATTTTTTTAATTTATTAATCATTTTATATGTGTGTATGTACATATATATATTGTCTGAGTCTCCCCCTGTACTGTACCAGTTTTTCCCGTGTTGTCAATGAACATGCCAGCAATTCCTTGCGTCATGAGAAACATCCAGCGTGTCAGTGAGATCTTTATTGTTGAGTTGTTCCACTATTCCTAGTGTGATTTTGAGTTTGTTATTTCATTAACCACAAAGAGAGAGGTTCTAAGTTTTGAGCCTTTTGGATACCACGGAACTGTGTTTGTGTTGGAGGTTTTTTTTACCTCCACAACGTGTGATTTTGAGTTTGCCTTTTATCGGCGAGTGTTAGTTACATGAGCCTGCATCTGAGTCCTGCTTTAGTCCTGTGACCCAGTCCTTGACACTATATTATTGACTGTGTGAAAACCACAGCATTATCAATGGCTCCACGAAGCACTGGGCTCATTATTTTCCCTTTGACACTCTTGTAATGTTACATTAATGAACCAGTGTGCTTCACTAGAAGCTACCCTGCTAAAGTTTGGGTATTTAACTTGTCCACTGTGCCAGTTGTGCTGGTATGTAGTGTGTAGCGTAGTGTGTGATTGTGTGCGCGTGTGTGTGTGTTCTGCTGTGAAAAGGCAGGAAGAGTTCATGACCACCAGTGCAGAGATAATTATGTTCCAGTCATAAGGAATTATTTGGGAAGCAGACTGGATGTTTACAATTTGAGCTGCATGAATGCTGCCTGCTGTGAAAAATGATTTGAGAACCACACTTTGAACAGTGTTGTCATCGTGTTTAATCAAAATTTACACAGCGAAGGATTGTTACTGTTACAAGCATTATAGACTATGATAAAGTCTGCCAGTTGTCTGGTGAATGTTCACCAAAGTTTTAATGCTGCAATGACAACTACTGAAGAGAAGATGACACTTATCTCCAATGATTTTATTGTATAAGCGATGTTTCGACCGCACTTTTCACAAGGATACAACTTACCTCTCTAATGAGGGGAAATTCTTACCCTCCACTGTTCACTCCGCGCATGTCCACCCTTTTGAGTTATTATCCTGTACAATAAATACAATGTCAGTACTAAGCAATAATACGCTTTACTAACATACATAGTCAAGCTGTGAAATTGGAAACCACTTAAAAATATTTTTGACAATTCCTTTTTTGAATTTAAACCCAAATATAGTGACAATATATCCACACAGGTGTTCACTTATTTTGCCTGATTAGACCTCTTCGTGTGCACAGACTGTGACTGATTGACTGACATTCCCCTAACCCCCCTGCTGGTATTGTTACACATGCAGATGCAAAACAACTTTTACTGTTATAGGCCTTTTTTTAATGGCACGTAATTTTTGAAATGTCATAGCAGGAGCATTTAAAGACATTAATAATGGCTGAATTCTAATTGTGTGTTCCAGTTCTGGAGCACTTATAATGTACATGCTACAAAATCCATTGTTAATATAATTAATGACAACAAAGACTGTTAAAATTCAATTAAAATGATAATGAATAAATATGTTTATCTACACAAATACATTGTTTTGTTGTTTGTGTGTGCGGATAAAGCCTGTGAATTTGTTGTTAATTCCAACTTGACTCCATAAACCCTCTGTCTCAGTAGATGTTTTGTCACGTCATAGCAGTAAAAGCACAGGTGTAATTAATAGCATTAACAATGACTACGGTCCATTTAGGTGTTTCAATTCCAGTTGTTGTGCATCCTGGCTCATTGGTATGGGGCACTTAAATGGAACACAGCCATCAGTTACACCTGTGCTTTTCCTGCTGTCTGACATGAAAAGGTCCGTATCGCTGTTGTTGGCAATCATATTCTTACACCTGTAATGGTAAAGTAAGTGTTTTTTCAGGCCCTTAGGCCTGTATAACGAAGCAAGGGCATACCCATACAACATACCCAGGATATCCTTTTGTTATCTGGCTTCACTAAGCCTAACAACTGCGATCACGCTAAGCGGAGACACAACGCTGCTTTTCAACTCGCTAAGTCAACCCAGGGTTTCCCAATCCAGGGGCGTTGTTTGCAGCATTTGACCTATTGCAAACATGACAAGCGTACTGGCAGCAGAGCAGCATACTTTACCTACTGTAATAGAGAAATATGAAGTTAAATACATCGTGTGTTGCTTATTGCTATGGTGTGAATTATCTGATTCTTTCAGCTGCAACCACGGCGTTGTCAAACAAACATGGGAGCAAAAAAAAATAAAATAAAAAATAACATAATTAAGCAGTAAATAGGCTTACATTCATATCTTATTGTTAGGACTGGGGAGTGTGGACCCACAAGCAGGACTCGGACAAACGGGTGACTGAGGTGCACAGTGGTTTTATTGGCAAGGGCCAGTCTGCGAGGTGGAGGAAGGTCGGAGGAGCCGGGAGGGGGG